>JAYMFX010083334.1:0-11193 GCA_036784945.1 Monocelis spectator | reverse complement strand
GTTAGAAATTTAGATAATAAAGAAATCATAAGTTTTGGAAAATGTAAACAATTTCTAGGATAAGAATATACCAAAACAATTGCACATACAGACTTAAATAAAAACCTTAGCAAGCATTCTAATTAAGATGTATCTCGGATAACTTTTAATTCCAATGCTCAGAATGAGTTAGCCAGCCTAAAGAAATAGTTCTGACTGCAAAGCAAATTCAAAACATGAATTGCAATCAAATACTTTCTCACTCAAGTCATGTTTATGGAGACTGATTTTTAATGGTAGATGCGGGCAATACAAGCTATTATGACAGTAGCCACTAAATCAACTGTTCTGAGTTTAGCATGCTGATCCAAAATTACAATTCATAAGTTGACTCATGGCACAGTAGATGAGTAATGGGAAACCGAGCAGTCTACCTCACTCTATTGTCTTATTGTTTCATTTTAATTATTCATTGAAAAGTATTTTCATATTTATTATGCACATTAAATAAAATAAGTAATTCTTTTAAATATCATATTTCATATCTTTTAGTCACTTAATTTTCACAAATATACTGGGCATATCAGTATACTAATATTATATAGACAGGTACATATAAACATAGTAAACAGTTGTCAATCGAGATATAATAACTTTGATATTAAGATAGAAATAAAAACACAATTACCATACCAATATACCAAAATGCAACCTCGTTTAATTTGACTTTTTAAAAGAGTATAACTTCGAAATTATCACCAAATTAAAACATTTTATCTAATTTGCACTATACTTACTAACCTTAGATTATACTTTAAATAAACTAATATAGGTACTCTAAGGTATACATATATTGAATTTTAATTTTGCTAATTTGCAGCAAACAATGATTAAGACTGCTACGTCTTAATCTGTAACGGGTTAAGAAACTTAGGTTATTTTTTAAATAATTATATGATACTGTAATAGTTAATAAAAGAGAGTTAAAAATGACAAAGTCCAACCATTTTTGTTTAACTTGTGAATCTTCACCGATTATTGACGTACATGTCACTTGGAATATGTGACTTTATACTTCTCTAGAGTATAGTAGCAGATAATGATAGGGGGCGGCCATTGATATATTTTACGTCATCCAACAGGGGGTGGGGAGGTGTTTTAAGTTGATTACGTCTGATTATGGGTGGGGGTGTCTGTCTAATGCTTACATAATCATGGTATGATTTTTGTCTTAATAAAATAATACTGACACTTTATAGGTTTCTTATTCAGTATAAAAATTTCGTATAGGTATAGGTACTTTGTCATTTATTCTATGCTTTTTTACACATATGTACGAACAATATAAATATTATGCCATTTTGTTGTTAATATTCTTGTACAATTATTTTACGTAGGGGGGGGGGGTATATCAAATAATACGTAATATTTGAGGGGGTATAGAGAAAATGATTACCGTTGATTATGGGGGGTGGGGGAGTTAGGCGAATCCTGTTAAAAATGATGACGTAATATATGGATGGCCCTTAGGTTAAATAAATATAATTAATATTTTAGAACTGGTCTGATCAGTAATCATCAGTCATCAACATCTGCATCACACAAAACAATAAAATATTTTTTATAATATCATAAAACATTTTTATCATAAATATATATCCAACTCTGACTTTTATAAACATTATTTGTAATGATAATTTGCGAAATGAAATTAGAAATAGAAATAATCTCTTCTTCTTTTGCAATGCAAAATGATTTGCTAATTGTTTTTTCCTCGCAGCTATATTAACTATAATTTATTATATATTAAATATCATATTCCTATTTAAACATCTGTTTCTTTTATCATTATTTGTCAACATCATTTTTACCAATTTGGATCTCATTCAAAATGCTATTTTTATGAATTTATCCTAAAGTTTTAATCAATGTATCTAATTCAAATCTCTGGTTTTCGAGCATTTTTAATAACGTACATGAATTGATCCCTGATAAACACCACTATATAGGAACCATGTTCGCTACACAAAAGAGATACGTTGAAATCTGTCTTTTGAATACCATAATCTTTAATTAAATCGAAGAAAGTGAAATGTAAATGACTTAATTTGACGAAATGTGATGTTGTATAGTCAATAGAGCACTAGATCGGAGGAAAAATAAATCTCTCTTTAAAAGTATCATAAAAAGAGAGTATATATTGCATAAATCAAACTCTGATCCGTTTTTAGTTTGCCGCACATAAGAACAAATTTTAATTAAATAACATTTTTACATTAAACTCTATAAAATTTAATTCTAATGCTTAATTAATTTTTATTATAATGTTAAACAATGTTTTCCATTGATTGTATAAATAAACAACTTTGCGTATAAACATTTTTTACTATACCTACTTACTTTTCTGAAATACCTGCGGTAAATACGTTTATCTCGCGGACTTTCATATAAAAACAGAATTACAAAATTTGATCATATGCTCCAAGGAGTCAGAGCTGATCTATATAATTGAACCTATATAGCTGCAGCTAGAGTATCACTATAAAATAATCCCTCACGCAGACTCAGGTATAGAAAATCTTACTTTTATTGAAATTAAGTCAATTTCTAACTCGCATTGACCTAACAGTATTTATATAAGCTGTGGTTAGTAAATGAAGATAAACGGGTCGCTTGCAACTATTCATGAATCAAGTCAGTTAACAATTAACATCATCCGGCTACTGAAATACTTGATGTTTAATCACATCGATCAGTTTACTAATCAAAGAATGAAAATAACATGAATTTTTAACGCACTTACAGCTATGTTTAAATTCGCATTTAAAAAGAAATAAATATAATCTGAACGAAGATGTATACAACCTCCAATATTATAAACATTTAAGACATGATAAATTAAAATGTATGAAAATAAATAGTTTTTAGCAATACAGATTTTATTCTCAATAACCACAGACAACAACAATAATAATTAATCAAGAAAATTGAAAACAATATAATCAACTTAAGCTTTAATATAAGATTTGTCATTCCTCTTGAAGAATTGATTCCAACGCTCAAATTTAAATAGACTAAGAGTTGCAAACTTTATGACTGCATTTGTAAGGTATCTATCGCAAGACATGACAAGCAGCTATTAAACGATATTAGTATATCAAGGAATGCACAAGACGACAAAATGTTTGCAGATAAAGAAAATTCAACCCACAATCGAATAAATAACCTCCAAGGAGATATATTTTACACAAAAATGAATGCTATTAAAGATATGAATAAACATCAGAAAGCTTGAAGAACTATCATGGAGTGCATTTTCCTATGAGAAAAAAATTATTTGGTGCAAGCTAATATATGATCTTTTATTTACTTGTACACTTATGATTACCTCAAATCCACAGAAATGCATATAATCGAACAATGATGATAATTTCAGAGTCCAACCAAAGAAGGCTAATGAAGAGAATCTTTTATTTAACCACTGTAATAACAATCAATCAATTATAAATAATTTTTGACAAATATTAAATAATTATTATTAAGTATGCGATCACCAAGATAGAATGACGAATGAGTAAGTTTGTCCTTGTCATACACAATTAATTAATCAAAAGTAAAATTTTAATCAATTACTTACTGGATAACAAGATCAGTAAATAATCAGTCTATAATAAGAGTACTTTATAGCAGAGACAGTACTAAACAATGGATTCTTAAGTCTGTTATACCCAAATTTGGTATGTATTATGCACTCAGGTGTCGCTCACATAACAGGAATCAATTAATTCTCACAATCACCAGAGGTATCGATCTTAGATTGCACAGCATTGAAGTCAAAGTCTTCACCCGTATATTGACGATAAATGCTTAGAACATCTCGACAAGTTGTTTCAAAATGAGTGGTGGCATCATAAGAAGTTGAGACGAACACCTGAATTATACCATATTATGACTTGTAGAGAAATAAAACAATTATCTTAACGTTAAAAATTCAAAGTTCTGATTGAATGTTTCATTATTTTAATAAGCATGACTTTTCTTTGAGACTACTAATTCTAATTATTTTTGTTAATATGGTAATTTTAGCTTGATCGTAACGATTTGATTATATGATCTTACTTGGTACCTCGATTGACAGATAATCGTACTTATCAAAAATTATAGTTAATACGATAGCTGCACAATACATCTTATAATATTTTTGGATTTTTTCTCAAAAACAATGAATCATTTAAAATGCATTAAACTGTATTTAACTCGTGTGATATAATTCTATAAGCTGATACTGTATCTAAGAATCCACATAAAGTCTCTGTATAATGTAATATATTTCGAGGATTATAACAGAGGTCTTACTCCACTTTCATGGGTATTTTCATTTGGTTCAAAGATGTCACTTTCGATGAAAAAGACCTGCTCAATGGGGCCCAACAAATCCAATCCAGGTTTCAGCTCATCTCTAGGGCTGTTAGTTTCAACCGTGGTGGCGACTAGAGCAATAAATTTACCCTTGGCAGCAACGTTGTTGACATACGAGACGCAACAAACATAAATATCTGAAAATTAACATGAAACTCATGCTGAATCCACAAAACAACTCAGTCTAACATTCATACCTAGAATGTGATAAATTTAACAAGAAGACACGCACATCAAAGTAATGACAATTATCCTGAAGTATTAATTGCATGTTCACATCACACATGAATGAACTTTACAAAAAGAATGCGGCTAAGATTTTAAGTCATACTGCTTAATGTAAAAGGTGAAGAAATTCCAAGGAACCTCATAGGGTCAATTTATGAAACAATCAGTTTAATGATTAGTTAAATACTATTGACTATCAAAATTGAATACAACTAAATGGCATATATTTATTATCGGGATAAGAAAGTAATAAAAATTCTTGGAAGTAAGATCCGACGGTTGTCTCATAGAAATTATCAGGCTGATTTATTTTTAATAAACTGTCTACAGGAAATCATATTATATAGTTGCTTACCATGACGCCTATTTACTTGGTTTTGAGGAATGATTATTTGGGTAGACGTCGCATTGTCGGTGTTGGGAATACAATGATTTAAAATGCAAATAGCTCGAATTACCTTTCAAAAAATAATATAAAGAGTAATATTTAATACATGACAATAGTATATACCATTCAATAAAGAAGATTAATTTTCAAATTTACTTTGCCAGTTTTTTTGCATTTCTCAGGCGCATAGCTAGGATCGCAAATGATAGCATCACATTTTGCAATTTCTCCCTCTGATTTCACTCCAATAACTTTGCCATTGTCATCATAAACAATTTCATCCACTTTCTTGTCCAACATATAGGTGCCACCATAGACCGCGCTCAAACGAGCAAATCCTTGGGGTAATTCACCCAAACCATACAGAGGATATAAGTAGGGCGATTTACCATAGCGTCCGATCGAAGAGCTGTAGAGTTGGATTCGCCGAATAACATCCGCGGCAGGTATATTGTTGATATACTCGTCATTGAGATAAAGACAAATAGCATGGCCAACAAAATCCTGCAAAACGTCGATTACTATATTAGTAACTCATATATGAAACAAATTTTCTACTTAAGCACATATGACAAGTTAATTTTGGATCTTTATAATTAAAAAGTTGTTAAGATTTTCACTCAAATATATATCTGAGATAAAGTTATTTAGTAAAAGCAGATAATTTTTAAACTTAAATAAATAATTTAGGGCATTAGGATACAAAAATAAAAATCGTTTTAAAATCACACCAGAAAATAGTTGTGATACATTCATTCCTATATTCACGCAATTGAAATATTTGCAATATTTATGTACCAGTAAATAATATTTAGTTGATAGATCCTGTAATGTGATTAAGTATCTAAATAACAATTTAGACTGCCTTTGAAAGTCCAATATTTTTTATTTGAATATAAGTTATCATTTCTTCAATGTCAATACTTTATATGGTCTGGGATTTATGGATGAAAATCAATAAATACCTGGGTATTTTTATCAACACCAAAGTAATCATAGGCTTTTTTGATGGTATCCTTCTGGGGGTCACTGATGGCTCCTTTAAAAGTGGAAGGATCATCTTCTTTAACTTCCATAGCCCAAACTAGAAGTTTACGGAATCGCCTCTTTTCAAATAAGCCCATGAGACCTATAAATGTATTATTTAAAAGAAAGTATTAAATAAAAAATAAGACTATAATAAATAATTTAAAAATGAAATTACTTGTGGCAAGTGCTTCTTTTTCATCGGCAGGCACTTTGTAAATCTTGCCTCCTTTGTAGACATAACTACCTTCAATGGATTTGAATTCCAAATAACGAGTCACACCAGTGTAGATAAGAAGCTTTACAAGCTGGCCTAAAAAGGGATAGTTTTGTGTAAAAGCTACATAAATAAATAAGACTGAATGAATGTTTTTTGGTGTAACTAGTTTTTAATGATTGAAGAAATTACAATCAATTATTTCTTCTTTATTCCCAAACAAAAACAATTAGCTATTCATTAGTTTAAAAGGGTTTGTTTCCTTTAAATGTAGGTTGTGTTGGAATTCTTGTTAGTTATAACATTTATATATTCAATGCTGTTTAATAGTATTACCATTAGCCATTAAAAATTTTG
Source organism: Monocelis spectator (assembly GCA_036784945.1). NCBI lineage: Eukaryota > Metazoa > Platyhelminthes > Proseriata > Monocelididae > Monocelis > Monocelis spectator. The sequence goes on along the minus strand of JAYMFX010083334.1, from coordinate 4,579 downwards.
GAATGAGGTCAACATTCCAATCTTTTGTGCGGCCTAGATCTTCACTAGGAGTTCCCATATTAAACATTTCATAAAGTTTTTCAAGAGGTGTTATAGAGGCACTTGCACCTCCATAATAGTTGTTTCTATCCATATGGAGCACCTTCTTGCCATTCACAGACATTAAACCACTTAAAATGCATTCCTGAAATTTTAATCAAGATAGATCTTTAATCATTTGGGGATATTTTTATACATAGATATGAACCAGGTTATTATTTCAGATTATTCTTGACATATAACTATACATCTGTTTGTATGTTATTACTTAAACTATGTTTTAATCTTACTAGTCTTACTTATTAATGTTTATAAGCATTAAATTTTAAATCCTGCTAAAATATATTCAAAGCAACCAAATAATGCTTTTTATATGATTTATGTAAAAATTATTAAATTCTTGATATTTGAACTAAGACTGAATTTAATTCATTTTATGCTTGATTTTGTTTAACTCATTAAGGAATATTTTATTTGAAAGGATTGTAAAATTTGTAAAACTAATCCATAACTATATATTGAAAATATGCCTTATGATTGTTTAAACCTGCCAACATATCCTAACCCTACAATAATATCATTTTTAAATAGTTGTTAATTTAAAATAAATTGGTAACTATTAGCATTAGGGTTAGATTCTAGACAAATCCACCCTAACCCAAACCTGCTTCTAATGTCTAACTGCATCTAAATAATGAAATATATTTATATTTACACATGATTAAAAATATTGTGCATCATGCATCATTTAAATTTATAGTTAATTTAATATATGGCCAAGATAAGTATTCTGATTTAGTAGATAATAATCTATCTTGAATAATTTCCTACATTAATCTTCTGACTTGACAATTTATTTAAGGTAACTAAAATAACTCATTGCCATTTTGTCATGGACTATCATTATAAATTTTGTCTCTAAAGTACTTGCAAGATATATTGTAATTTTTATTTGCAAAGTATTGGTTAAAAATTGATTACAATCAAGCAGCATAGTGAAAGTTTAATGAAAAATTTCACAATGACTTATCAATATCAGGGTTGGGATTTGGTCTATAAATAGTTATGTAAGTATTTTTATTTTTTATTCCACCATAATATGTTGTTTTATTTGTTAAGATTTTTTAAAATGTATTAATCTACCAAAATATATATATATATCTTTTAAAATGGGAAATTTTAAGAAATTTATTTGACTGGTAGAATATTTAACAAATACCTCAAATAGGCTTTCTAAGAAATTGGAAAAAATAAAATTTTACCTTTAAACCAGTTCCAAGCACGATAATGTCGTATTTTTCATCCATAATTTAAACTAAAGCAAATGTGACGAGGAAGAACACTAAGAAATGGCTAAAAGCGAAACTAAAGATATCACTAAGAAAACTTTTAATTATTATAACAATAAAAATTTTATACGTATAAAGTATATGCCGTACTAGGAGGGCCACTATACTTGGGTGAACTGTATTAAATATGGTTGGATTAAAACTAATCGGTTTGTCAGGTGGGTAATTAAAAACAACACTGGGTGGATAATAATAACGTTTTGGGTGGATAAATAAAAATTGCATAAATACAACCCACAAATGCTATCACATTTTTCCCATCCACAAAATTAATTTTACATACCCACAAAATCTTGTATTATGCACCCATAGAACGTTATTTCTATTTAAATTCGCCCACTATATCATGATTGTCCCCCATATATTAGTTAAATAATTTTTAATTGGGTGAACTATATGAATCGTATTGTTTTTAATACAGAACTTATATCACCCAAGTAGTGACCCTCCTAGTACGGCATATAAAGTATATATATAAGTATATAAGTATATAAGTATATACCAGATTATGCACCATCAATTTCATGAAACAGATATTCATTTATATTATTGATAATTTTTTGTGGATATACCTACCACCGTACGCTAATAAAAAATGACAAGAGAAGCATTAATGTTGCATCTTTGTAACCATGTTGAACACTGTATAATGAACTAAGATAAGATGATGAAGATGAGAATCCGGCAAATATATCGGTAATACATCGATATTAATAATTGGGAAATTAAAAAACATGGATTAAAAAACAAATAAATGTATTTATTTCGCAATTTTCAGCGTAAGACATACAAATTTACGAACTCAATATAAATGAAAATAATATGGAAATAATTATGAAAAATTGTGGGTGCATTTTGTATTTGAATTTCTGAAAATGGAATTTCCTTTAAGCCTCAATTCTTCGACACAAAATTGTAAATATTGTTCTGATTTTGGCCCGAATGATACCAACTCCAGGCCCACGTGGTAATCATTATCGTATTGTGTGTGAAAAAACGACCCAGTTACTTCCTTCAAAGGCAATCGGGCACAATCTAAACACATCATTCTATTTATCAAGCGAATACCATTTTCCAGGTCAAACAAGATGTTATAAGAGCATACAAGATTATTGTTATCCCAATACTTCTGAAGACCTGGAACTTCATTCGGTCTATCGAGTAAATGGTAACCACAAGGAGCGAGAATATACCCATCAGGTTCATTTAGATTCATTCGTTTTGCTTCTCGAAGCAGATATAAACGCATTTTAGCAACTAAATTTGGAGCAGTCAGTATTTCTTGGGGTTTGCTTCTGAAAAACAAAGATAAGTTTAATTATTGTTTGCATATAGATATTCACTATGAATATAAAAGTATAATTTACTGATTTAATGACACATTTTCTAAATTGTGTCTGAAATTGCAAATCATGAGAATAATGAGTGTTTAAGACTATATAACAACGGCCATTTTGTCAAGATAGACGAAATCTAAGTTTACCCGGGGAATTATTACTACACCAATATAATACACTTGTATATAAACACCTATATAGATGTATATCATAATTATCATTGTGTAATCTTTTGCGTATTGTGATTTCCATTTTCTTTAATAAACGTTCATTATTATTGTGTAGTAGTTAGATTCAATTTCATTGTTACTAAGAATGTTCATCTGTTTTCAGAAAATAATGAAGAGGCTTGTACCTATAATTATTCAGTGAATGATTGTGTAGTTGGAGAGTTGATGATAATAATAACGTGTGCATATAAAGTAACACGTACGGTCGTTATTATTATCATCTTCGTTTATTCTATCTTCGTTTTGTTATAAGAAAACGCTTAATAAGTGGAATATATTAAAAGTCGTCATTTTTATAATAAATATCTGAAAGAAATATTTATCAATTTAGATTTTAGCACAAACTGAATAACATCAAAAAGAAAAAAGCATCAAAAATTAAGTAATTCGACTAAATTCATTTTCTTACAGAAATTCTGTAAAGTATAGAAACATATTGGTTATTGTGTTAATAGATTCATTAAAACTAAAGATTATAAAAGTTTATCTTACTGATTCAATGACACATTTTCTACAAAACGAGGAGTTATATTCTGTCTAAATTACAAATCATGATAATGTTTATCAGATTCTTTCACACTGAACAGATATATTTTCTATATAGTTATAACTTTTTATCTTACTGATTTAATAGTGACACATTTTCTATTGAACGAGGAGTTATATTCTGTCTAAAATTACAAATCATGATAATAATAATAATGAAATTAGAAGGAAATATATCATTGTATTAATTCCTTTTTTATGAGGAGTTCGTTATTATCAATAATTAAATTTGTAGAGCAGAATTTTTGCGCCCATTAGCCAGACTGAGATAACATTGTGATAATGACATTATTGTTTTACATTTTGTCCCTTATAAGGAAACTCTGTCATCATTAGATTTTTGTAATTTTTTGTATTATTTTGATCTGAGAGTAGTGGATCACATCTCTCACACTTATTATTTTATACCTAATACTGAGCAATACCTAATACAAATACTATTATCTAATACTAAAATAGACAGTTTTTCGATTTGTAGTTTTTGTAAGATGTATACTTGATCTTCTATAGAAGAACCTATCAATTATCTTAAAAGTTGTCAATTTTAGGGTGTCGCTATCAAACCGGTTTTAGCGCACCGTCAAATCTACCCCTGACTTGCAGAATACTTTCAGTAATCTCAGCAGTCCTTAGAAAAAATAGATAAATACTATTAAAAGTCTATATGGCCATAACTTTTTATAACCAGCCACTTTTCTTCTGATTATTTTCTATAGATTTTATTAAACAAATATTATTAATTGAATCTGTGTGTAAAAAATGATTTACTTTACGCTTGCTGTTTTATCTCCTGCTGATTTATCCCGTGGAGTAGGAAAAGAGTAAGGATCGCTAAAATATCATAATGAGGAAATCATATCAACTATATAAATGCTTTTGTATCCTGGTACTAGTACATTATGTAATTAAAGTGAAGAATTAAAAAATAATTTCAGATGAACAAATCTATATTTACTCATATAAGGGGATTCTTCAGTTTATACTTAAGATTTAAATTTTAATAATTCCCTTAACTATACTTTTATACAGAAAACATTATTTTTGAACCAAGATATTGAACCGAACTAAGATATTTACA
>JAYMFX010083333.1:7023-17423 GCA_036784945.1 Monocelis spectator | reverse complement strand
GAACACATTCAGGGATAATCCGGACCAGACAATCAGAGATAATCTGGACCAGCATTTCAGGGATAATCCGGACCAGAATTTCAGGAATAATCCGAACCAGACTTTCACAGATAATCCGGACCAGACCTTCAGAGATAATCCAGACCAGACGAGACAATCTGGACCAGAATTTCAGGGATAATTCGGATTAGACCTTCAGAGATAATCCAGATCAGAATTTCAGGGATAATCTGGACCACCAGACCTTCAGAGATAATCTGGACCAGCAATTCTATAAAGAATAGTTTCGATGTGTTCTGACGCTATATGTGTGCTCTCCTTGATTACGTAATGTTTTACTAATTGCAATCATTCAAATTGCTTAATTCACTTCTTATGTTCTAAACAGTCAATGGATGAAGTGATATTTTCTTCAACGGCCGGCCTTTTCAGACAGTGAAAATGCGAGTTCTCATCTAAACTTTTGAAGTCACCAGAAATAATTATTGATGAAGCTCGTCATCTTCTCGTTTTCGTTTAAAGAAATCCCCGCCTTCTCTTCTCTTTCTTTCGATTTCAGTGAAGCATTCTGTGGAAATGTCAGCGAATTTTACACCATCAACGGCGAAGAGGTGATCCTTAATGACAACACATCAAGTCTGAATGTTTCCTAACAGCAAGTTTTTGTAAGTGGAAACGAATTTGTTAATTGAGAAGATTCTCTCCATGACTCCAAATTAAGAGTCTAGAAATGAGTGCCCACAAATCTCCATAGCTATTGTTGTCAGCTATATGAGAGAATAATACTGTACAGGCGATACAAATCCGGCACCTTAGCTGTAGTTTGAAGAGGTTCTAGACAAAGGATCTTGAGAAATAGAAATAAATTGCCTTACAGTTAACGAAACTGAATTTCTAGAGAATTGCTAAACTTTGAGAATGAATGAATTATTCAAAAATTATCGCAGATTATCAACACGATTCTTCTTTTATATGAAGGAACCTTAAAGAACAGTTTTTTACGTTCTTTCAGATACAGTGTGTTGATATCTGCTCTATAGTTTTCGAATAATTCGCTTAGCAATAGGACTGTTAAGTGACCCTCCAATTCTATGGAAATTTAGACTTCACTTGGATACTTCATAATCTCTGTATGCTCTTCGTATTCAAGGGAAGTCATTTTCCATAGAATTAGAGGATCACTTAACAGTCCTATTGATAAACAATAGAGACACTAATTGATCCTTACTTGCTGACCATCCTCTGATAAACAATAGACACCAGACTCTCCACCATCGCCCTGCACCAGAATGAGATGACCCTCAGAGAAACGATCATTCGAGTTGTCGTCAATCAGCGTTGCTGACTCACTGTCACCCGTGCTGCTACTGTTGGAACGCTTAGGGATAACGGGAAACGTTTGAGACTTCTCTTGAATGTCAGTTATGGCATCTACAGAACTTTCGTCCTCATCGTCTATCAGGTCAGATGGACTACCATCTATTGAAATTGAAAAATAATTGAATTTTTATTTAATCATCCTTACTACAAAAGAATCAAAATAAATCTCAAATTAATTTACATTGTGATTTTAAATTTTATGCATTCTATTAATACTACTCACAGTAGTATTTTCTGTAAATAATATATTTAACAATATTTAATAATGTTTCTAAGGGAATCAATCAATAAACAGATTATGTTTTTTTGGATTTAACCACAATTCTGTTGAGAGTCAGAGAACCAAAAATATTGACGTACAATTCTGAAGTTGAATTTGAGAAGAGCTTCTCTGGGTCCACTGATTTTTCCTCGGTCTACCACGATTATAAATTGTAGGACTAGGGGGGAGGTTATAAGCCATCCGAACATTCACAATATCTTTACGACAAATGAAATTCAATCGTGTTGGACTGTCTGAAATGAAATGCAACAGCAGCTCATTAATACAACTGTATTCCACTGTGATGAAGCATAGACTTATTAATTAGTTAATCGCAATCCTACCGGGATTAAAATTCTTCGTAAATTCGGAGACAATTTGTGCGGAGGTTTTACCATTTCTCAAGCGGTCTGCTATTATTTCTCGATCTTGTTGCTGAAGCCTCAGATTTTGAATATGTCCAGTACCCAAATCGTGAAAATAGTGGACTGGCCAAAATGTACACCTCACTTGTCCATTAGGGTAGGCGATAACCTAATCAGGACAAAAAAAATCAATATTACACATTACGTAATGACTTCATTGAACCTCCTGTTTTATTGAGCTGACAACAATTGAGTGACCTACTTTCATAGTCGATGGACAATATCCGCCGAGTTTTTGTGACATCACTCTGCATCGCTGAACAGTTCCATTATTTCGAGTTTGACTTTTGTAACGACCTGATCTTGAACAGTTAAAATAAAATACTTCAGAGCCGTCCTTACACTTCTGTTTACCCGTGGAGATCACATAGCTGGAATTATTTTCTTTCTGGTAGTTATAGCGCCAAGTTTGGAAATCTAAAAATGTGCAAGGTATATTTGAAATTGTTAAGATCCCTTATAAACTTACATTATAAAAATCGTGTACCTACTGTGTATTTTGTGTAAAACATCTTTGTAGAATAGGAATAAAATATCAAGAGGAAACAATGTTAGATGTTACCTTGTAAACTCTTGAAGAGTAATGTTTCTTCGACAATGTTAACCTGATGCTCCTCCATCAAGTGCTTCCTGAGTTGGTCTACATGCACACAGCCATGACCACAGCCCGGCACCAGACAGTACATATTCACCACCTGCATTGCAAGAATTAACAGAGGCTATTCAATTATTTTTTTATTAACTGCATTGCCTTCAATAAACAACTTTAGAAATTTTGCTTTAAATAGTCCAAATAAATATAATCAAAAAAATCACCTGATCTCTTGCTTTGTGGGCAGCGCTAAGATGCCTGAGAAGATTTCTCCGCTGCCGATAGGAAGTGTGACAATATGCACACTTGAACTGATTGTCAGCAAGAGGTCTCCTACCACGTTTATGGACTGTTGTCACATTATTAATCTCCCTCTCTCTTGTATTGGAGGTGGGTAGACAGGATAGACCAACATTATCTCCACAAGATGTATGAATTGGGTTTCTCAATAGCAGTGTTTGGGCTGAAAGACTAGAGTTAGAGCGATTGACAACAACAGTCTGTTGTACATCATCATCACTCACTGCAGAAATCAATAGAGCTCGTTTCACTCCCCCTCTGTTATATTTGGTGCCTACGTTTTTACGTAACAAAGAAATTTCATCATAACAATCTGATTTCAAATCAGATTCAGCGGGACTCATATCAATAGTTTTGGAGATACTATTGATAGATGCATCTGGACTGAAAATCACAATAACACAAATAATGAGAGATTTAAAAGATTTAATAGAATTAAACATATTAGTATAGGAAGACAAAACTATCTTCAAGTATTAAACAAGTATGTACACATTGCAAAATAGAAAATCTTCTACAGAATGAGTATATGCTTAAGAAATTAAGAATACTTAATTATTTTTATAAATACATAATCATTCAAGACTCAAGACTGGTTATAATACTCAAATACTCACTTTATAATTGGCCATTGAGAGCAGGAATCATCATATGACTCTAGGAAAAATTCTGAATTCCACAAATTAGAATTGGCAGAGTCATATTTGAAGATCTGGTTGTTAGTAATACTAGGAGGATCCACAGTATCAATGTACAGACTGCTCAAATTGTTGTTGCTGGATTGTGCTAAAGATTTATGAATGGTTGACATACCTCTAGTCTACCTAAATGACAAATGTATGATATTTTTGTAATTAATAGTATTTTAGCATGAAATTTCTTTTATAGTTTCTTAAGAAACCTATAATTTTATAAATTCTTCAATATCATAAAGTATTAAGGTTGAAATGAACCCTCTGATTATTTACTAAATTATTTTATTCATATGATATGAGAAAAAATTAATCAAACAAATAAATACAGAACATGAAATATTATATACATAAATGTCTAAATAATTCTAAATAAAACTCAGTTATTATACTAATGACACTAATAACACTAACAGATATCCTAACCATGAATAGACAAATTTTGCAATGATAAATATTTCAATAAAATAAAGTGATATTCTGTGGCTTAGTCAATAATTATGACTATGAATTTATTGTACTTTTAATAATATTCAATTTGGTAGACTGAAAGATAGATGATAAGTAATTGAGTAAACGTGCCACTGCCTTGTAATGATATTGATATAATTCTAAAGAATTACTAGCTTGATGCAGTATTATAACTACTGACAGTAGGGTTGAACTAACCACTTCACTAATTCTTTAGAATTATATCAATAGATGATAAGGGTTAGAAATAAAGCAATATCTTTAAATTTTATATTTTGAGTACCACAATATTTTTAGGCAAACTGTCATTGTCCCATGCATAGATCTACAACAATTCAATTATATTGGCACAAAGAGCCTGTAGTGTGGAGCATATTTAGATCACAAAGTACATGGAGTCCATTTAGAAATATTAGGTATGAACAATAATATACCACTTTAAACCAAATGATGCTAATTTCTAATAAAAATCGCTAATTATAAGCAATACTGGCTATCAAACTTTTCATGAAAAAATAAATTCAACTGTCATGAGATTAAATAATATTAACGAAAAGTAATAACATAATTATAGTAATTAAACAGTTACTTTTTGTAGAAATTTAAATACCAGCAATAAAAGTAGTATTCGAAAATTTAAACACTAAAATAAACCAAAATCTTGTAAGGCGTATCTACACAAGTGCTTATTTTTCAAAAAACAAAAGTTGCCCTAAAATATGATTTTATTAAGATATCTTACATAAAGTTGCTATTTACACTTTGAAATATAATCGCGGAAAATTTAGTTAGTGTGGTGAATGAGCCTGCACGATGTATTATTTAAGACTAAAAAAACACCATTAACTATTTTTAGGGTCAAATATTCCAGAACGATACTCGAAGCTTAAGATGGCCTTAGCCGAGTAAGCTCAACCGCTAAATCAATGGCGAAATTTCGACTAAATGCGGCCTCTGTGTCTGTTGCTTAGCCTTCTGCAATATGGCCCTAAATATTAAGCGAGGACTGCGTGAATATTCACGTAGTCCTCGATTGGTTTATGTTTTATCTCAATTGATACATGGATCATTTTCGGAACAACATTTAACACTGAGGGAGACGCTTATTTTCGAGTGCATCCTAATGCTAAATCAATGGAGAAACTTTCGACAGAGGGCGGCCTACATTGTTGAGCCTTTGTTCTGGAATATGGCCCATAAGTATTTATGTTTCTTGCGAGTTTGCTTAATAATCCTAATGATTACAATACAAAATCTATACAATCATAATTACAACCAGTTTATATTTTGATTATAATTTTCTGCAAATTTATAGGTAAATTAAAATTTATGCCTATTATATTACACCAAAAATGAGCTGATATATTTATATGAGACTCTTTATTTACATGAATCGAATATTTGATATCACAGCTAAAATAAAAACTGCAATTAACAATTCATAGAAATTAAATAAATTTTACTTATATACAAAAAATGGTTGATTTCAATAATAATGATAAATACATTCAAATTAGTGCATGTAATATTATTGCACTTTATTGGCATCTATAAGAGTTTGGATCATAGAAATATAACATAACATCCATCCACTTCGAGTAGAAGCAGTTCTGAAAGGATATTGAATCGAATTCAAGATCAAAATCTAAAGAAAGAGTTAGGTACCTACCTAATTTTAAAAAGCAATTACTAACCTTTATACCTATACCTATTACTGAAAAACACATTTTAAATAAATCATATCACAGGTTCAATTTATATCCACTAGATCTGATTATAAAGTTATTAATAAAGAGTAAATGTTTCATTATTTGGCATTTTCTTTGCTATCCAATAAATTCTGTTGAGGACTAGGAAAATACCACATATTCAAGGATTATGATATCTGAAATAGTAATACAAAAAATACTTGTGAATTAATAAAATAAAATAAAAATACATAATTAGGCTAAGGATTCTTAAGCATAGTATTCAGAAATTTGAAGAAATTTGCCTTAGGAAAGTAACCTATGACCTGAAGAAGAGGAATCTGTGGGTTAAAAATTCCCCCCAAAATAAGTAATTTGATAGGAAAAGGCTAAAGTTTGTTAGACATGCAATTAATTCATCTTTATATTCATCTTTGATTGGTTCAAAACTTATAAAGTCTTTCCTCTTTTCTATAATTCATTATGGTGGTTACTTACCTACTGTGCAAAGATTTCTATGCAAAGGTATCATTTATTTTTTAAACTTCAGCAACTGTTGCTAAATATGTAGTTTCTCTTGATTTATAGCTATTCTACATATTTTCACACTCACCTGACCATGTGCTTACTCTCATCATGAACTGGCATTTCAGTGGCTTTGAATTTATTTAATTCTTCCCGAATTGAAGCCTGCAATAATTATTGTAAAAATTTAACATCAGATTAAAACATGCATGGTTTAAATTTTAGACACCGGTAAATAAAAATATTTTTACTTTGCTTTGGGGTGTAAGCTTGGTCCATGGTTTCTCATTTGTACGGTCATAATGTTCAGCTTCGGTAACTTCAATATAATCATTGAAGCGAATAATTCTTCGGTCTCGTAGATCTACAATAGTTGGTCTATAGGAAAGCTGAAATAGATGAAAAATATAGGTATGTATGTATGCAATATCTTGAATTTAAAACAAATATATGAGATAGGGAAAAATAGAAGAAGTCTTACTCAGGAGTAAAATATTTAACAACAAAGGTGACCGATGGAGATAGAAGACGCGTTTGGCGGTTTATGACGTCATTATTTATTGAAGGAATTGAGAAATAGCATAATAAAACTCACTTTTCTAAAGAGAAATTTTTTCGTCTCCTCCATTCTCTGACGTCTTTCAGCTTCCGTCGATCCTATAAAATATTTTTAACAAAGTTAAGATCAAAGGAAAGACCAACATCACGTTTTGCACCAATTCCTTCCACCGCCAACCAACCATAAATACAACTTAAGAGAAAGAAGCCATGGTTTCGTGACTCCCGTACTGACCTCAATGAGTGGCAAAAACTTCTTAACTCGTATGATGTTTTCCTAACGTTCTCTTTTGTATATGCTCCTAATCTATGTCCTATGTTTTTCCCCATCATTGTATCTTTGTGCGTCTGTCACTACGAAAATAAAGCTTTTATTTATTATTATTATTATTATTAAGATTATGCTATTAGTTGGTATTTCTTTTAAATCATTACAACTTTATTTTATGTATGATTCGAAATAATTCTAATCATTTATTCCTATTCCTATTTATATTTTATATACAGGAAATAAAGCGATTTTATTATTATTTATTTATTTATTATTTAAAAATGTTATGCGATGTCTGTCACCAGGTCGATATTTTATCAAACCAATCGATCACCGGGTCTACAGTTCAAAGGAGGTATACTTAAAGAATTCTTTAAGCACCTTCTCCAAAAATGTAAATTAACTTTAAATGTATTTTTAATTTGATGATCTAAACTATAATGAAAAGGGATGAATCTAAATGCGCGCCCGCTCGACTTTCAAAATTGGACTACTCGGGAAATTTCAAATTTCAAATGACTCAAACTTTTCCTAAACTATAGAGGACAGTCTACTCTATTATTCCCCGTAAAGAAGATACGGATTAAATCAATGACAATAAAAATGTATTAAGAAAGACAATTTTAATACGATCACATTACATAAATTTTGCTCTACAGATCACACCCGATCAAAGTACCACAATAATCAGTAATGTAGAGAGTATATTTCTGGTGTGATCGGGTATTATTGCATAAAAGAAAGAACATAACGCTTCGATAGATTTTAAGAATTCTTTTACTAAAAGAAAGTAAGGAAAAGATGCTTTCGAAAAATCGAAATTTATTTTCATACGAGAGAAAATTGTCATTTGATAGATATTCTCAGTTAAATAATAGATCTTGTACCCCTCTGATGCCCCGATTATATATCGATGTATTCTAGATAAAAGAGCTCGATATAGACCAACCTTGTAGTATAAATTTGTCGAGCAATTCCTGAGCTGTTGGTCGTTCACTGAGTTTTCTTTCGAGTTTTACTTGAATTCTGGTTCTTTCATTTGCTCGTGCCGGAGACATCGGTGGCAGAAGTGGTAGGGTTTTCAGCTTATCAGTTGAACTTTCTGTTACAGATTCAGCAGAAGGAGTTGAGGGATCGGGAGAAGTTGAGGAGGCGTTTCGCTTTTCAAGGAAACGAGCTAGACTGGCATTTCTTTGAACCTTTGGAGAGAATTGGAAAGAATTGAAGACATTGAAAATGAGTAGATCGAGGTTTGAATCCTAGTAGAAACTGATCATAAAGTTTCTCCGAATAGAGTTCGGATTATCAATTTATAACTCTTTCTCTTTTATTTAAGTTTGAAATAAAAAACTAATAATAAATTACCATTACTTAATCCTCTATTGAGCTTAGACTTAATCCTCTAATCAGTTTATGCTTAATCCTCTAATCAGCTTAGATTTACTCATCCCGAAATATTTAAAACAAAGTTTGGCAGTACATTTAAACAAAAAGTTTTGAACACAACACACAAAACACTTTTATGTTTCTTACCTTACTGGCTAATCCACCAGTTGGAACTTCGTCTTCATCATCTTCATCATAATTAATTTCGAAATCTTCATTTTTTGCTTCAATTGAGTCTTCTTCTCCTTGAGTTTGAATATTTACAATTGGAATTACAGTTGCAACGGGAGGACCAGAAGACTGAGAATTCACATTTACTTCTGTATCATCGGGCATACTATCACTGGGATTACAAAATAACATCTTTAATTTATGATTTATTTTGAAATAAAGATGATCAGTAATAATAATCTTACTCCCCAGATCCATAAGCTGGCACTAAAGAGGGATGGACTACAGAAGAATCCATAATGACTTTGAGTGCACTTTTAGTAGGCATCCTATTTAAATCTGGTTCTGAGACTGGCACATTCTCAAATATGGATCGACCAGCCAGAGAAACTGTGGCATTATTGTAAGCAGGTGGTGGAACTGGAGGAGAAGAGCTCTGAAGAGTGTCTTTGTCATCTCGAGGGACTTCATCGTAAACTCGATTATCATCTGCAGTTTCTGAGTATCATTACATTGCAAATTCATATTTATACATAGTTTTATACACTATATACGTGAAATAAACAAATTATGGGAGTTAGTTTTAGAGGGCATACATTTCTGACCCACGCTGTAAATTATTTCAAAATTTCATCTGAATGTAAGGTAAGTTTTAGGTAAAACCGAGCTATTTTTATTTATAGGTAGCGATAAATTTAGCGCCTATATTATAAAACCATTTTCAATTAAAACAAAAATAGAAACCTTATACATATACAGTATTACAAACAACACATTTGTTAAGTAAATAATATAAAGATAATAATATAGTAAGTAAGATTATACCAAAAATGAAAAAATATTTGACATTTGTTTTAATTGGCGATATTTATAAAACAGGCGCTAAATTATTGATCAAGAAAATAAGTTGCGAAAAATAATGATAAAATAAACATACTAACATTTTCTTTTAAAAACACAACACTAATCACTAATCTATTCTCCATTTTATATTTCTATAATTCTACACTAAACAGAAATACTCTGCACTACCAATATGGAAAATAACATTATCCAACAATTGCATGTCTCAATTACATATGGGCTCTCACAGAGACCATCATTTGATAGATTTTCGGATTTTATCCTGAGTCAAGGTCGGAATTGATATAAACTGGTACAGATTTTGAAAAGAGGATAATTTAGTGTATTTTATGGTTATTGTTGGATAATGTTACTTAGGATCCATTAACGCATTCAGCTATTGATATTAAAATGTGCATTGATGTATCCTATTGATGCAACATATTATTACAAATCAAATCATCTTACGTTGATTTGTGATTAGTTCTTCTGGTACTGGCTCTATCTGAGTCTTTCTAGGCAACGACGTAAAGGGAGTAATTGTTGCTAAAGGTTTTTTGTTTACGCTCATGTGAGGAGGCAAGGAAGTTGTACTACCAGGGGTATTATTCATAGATTCAGAAACACCATCACCCTGGGAGGGACATGCGGGTACAATCATGTAGGGTGCAGCACATTCATTATCTGACATAGAAATAAGATTCATGCATTCATTCATTATCTGACATAGAAATGATGAGATGCATTCATTCCTTCATTCATTATCTGACATAGAAATGATGAGATTCATTCATTCATTCATTCATTATCTGACATAGAAATGATGAGATTCATTC
>JAYMFX010083111.1:0-13525 GCA_036784945.1 Monocelis spectator | reverse complement strand
AGCATACAGAGATTATGTAGTATCCAAGGGAAGTCTAAATTTCCATAGAATTGAAGGGTCACTTAACAGTCCTATTTCAGGAAAATAACTATTGTGTCTTATTAACAAATTTCACTATTGTTAACTCTTTTCAATTTTAGGTCACCCTAAAAATCCGGGAGAAGATCATGATTTTACAGTATAATTACAAACTGAATTATTACCAGTTGATCCGCTAGTGTACATGATAACAGCCAGATCATCGGGTTGGGGTTTGCAGCCGAGCTTTCGAGGGTCAATCAAATTTTCCGGCTGTCGGCCAATTTCTTCAACTTCAACCATAGACATGACAGTTAGGCCATCGGGTAACGGTTTATTTTCGAGCAGCGTTTCGCGTTCAGTTTTGAGGCCCTCCTTGGTTATATTGTGCGAGAAAACGCCATGATTCATGTAAAAGACATGCTTGACGTTGGGTAGACGAGAGTGGAGCTTTATCACTTTGGATAACAATTCATCAGAAGTGATGAGGATTTTAGCCTGAAAATTCGTAGAAGAAATCAAGAGTAGAAAAGTGTCAATTAGGAATAATTGTGAAACAAAACCTCTCAAATCAATCCTATACAGAAGATACTTCGCAAGAGGCATTCGTAAAACAAAAATAGAACAATGTTATAACCGTCCTCATGAGGAGGCAACGTTAAACCCTATAGACACCAAATATACATCTAATCCTATGCCAATAGGCTAGTTAGCTCATAACGGCCTACAGCCATGTTATCTATAGGCTGATTGAAAATGGTTGATTTTTCGAATCTCTCTAGAGAGACCCCCTGTAAATCAAATGATTCGAAATTTTGCATACAAGGAGTCTTATTCAATACTAAGACATGGACAAAGTTTCATCAAGATCGATCAACTACTTCACGAGAAATGGCCGGGCAAAAATCGAATTTTTTCGTAGTTCTTTAAGCACCGATAATTTTATAAAAATAAAATTGTTAGCTCAACAAAAATATCATCATTTTCTTTATTTAAGCTAACTCTCTCTATACTTGGGCACTTTTGGGCCGATTAAAATGCTTAACATATTTTTTTAAAGATAGTGTAATCTCTATACAGCGCTATGCAATATTTCATTCCCGAGAGTACCTAGCCGGGAATCGAACTCTCGACCCCTGGATTGGTGGTCAAGCGTTCTAACCATTCGGTCAGCGCTCTCTAAAAAGAATGACAATTTGAAAGCCTTCTTAAATTTTTTAACTACATCTAACAATTAAATTCAAACAGAATTATCTGTGCTTAAAACACATCACGCGTGCGATTTGTTTACAATAATGATAATGAAAATCGATGGAAGAGTCTTTACTTAATTTACACACTGTAAACATTCCAGGTCTATGTAAAACACAAACATCCATTTTTATTCGACAACAGTTAAATTTGTGAGCAATGAAGTGCTCTAAAATCTATTATTCATTAATGTCATCTGATTACTGATTTAACAGGCGAATAATTAAGTGACATAGGTAAGAGACAACAGACACTATATGGATCTACAGTCGATAACTGCTTGCCGTTGCCTCTATGCAAATACGTAACACCGTAGAACAATGTACAAAGAAACTACGATATAATAATATCCTCGACTAAAATACATTTAAAAAAGGAAAGAAAAGGTTGATAAGTACTAATTATG
Organism: Monocelis spectator; assembly: GCA_036784945.1. Classification (NCBI taxonomy): domain Eukaryota; kingdom Metazoa; phylum Platyhelminthes; order Proseriata; family Monocelididae; genus Monocelis; species Monocelis spectator. Next base: position 11,850 of record JAYMFX010083111.1, on the reverse strand, counting down.
GAGTTGTTCTAATTCAGTACAAATAGTATAGAAAATCTTCGTTATTTTATCTTCGCATAAAATAACTAGATTTATCTAGATAAGCTCAACAAAGTGCAATGTACAAGTCCTATCGAGAAGTTCATACAATGAAAATGATTCGACAAACAAAGAGGTATAGAAATTGATGAACAACTTGAGTTGAATCATTGTTGGAACTTGGCATTTAAGAATGCTGAGAGAATCAATTGAATGGCATGATTTTATCTGTCATGCTATTTACATTAGTAGATTTTTTAACAATCTGATGCTACACATAATATGCAATAAATAGAACAGGCTTATTTTTAGACACTTATATAACGTTTTAGTTTTAGTGAACCTTGATTGAAAATTTTATACTGGATGTTATAATAAGCATGGACTTTGTAGAGTAGAATTTTAGAGACGTACACAATGAACAAAGTCTAAAGAATAATTTTGTTTATCGATATTTAACGGGAAACAGTAAACTACTATATTGTACACATCTCTATGATTGTAGATGTCAACCTACCTCAGCCTCATTCACTCCATGAACAAGAGCATCATCTCCCAAAGTTGAATACATAGTAACCACAGGCATCTTGTATCTGAAGCAGGCTTCAGCCGCGAGTAACCATTCGGCCCGAGTTTCCGCAAAAATTACGACATGATCGTTAGCTTTATATCCCAAAGAATACAAACCACTACCAAATTCGGCAACGCGTTTATCACACTGCTCATAGGTTTCCCAAATGTAGGCGCCAAGAGTAACTTTCTTAAATTTTCGCCCATTAGGCTGAACCTAAATAGATTTATAGAAAAATATCATAATTGCTAAAATCCTATCATGCTAAAAACAATTGTTTAAATTAAAAATACAAGACATTACTTCGAATTCTGTTTTCTTTAATTCTCTGGTTCCTAGACAATCTTTATTTGGCCACAAAGAGCTAGCCCGCCGCCACAAATCATCTAAAGTGGTACAGCCTGGAAACATAACAGTATTGAGCTCATCCATTGACTCTACTGCCCGCCATGCAGAAGAAAAGTCACCTTCTCTTGTTGGTAGAGCTCTTACACGGCCAGCACCTTCTTCTTCGCCCGCAGAATTGACTCCAGATCTTCGAGTCAAAAAGTATATCGGCCATGTAACAAATTCATATACATAGGTCAATATTTTAATAATTGTGAGCATAACAGGAACAAGGGATTCGGATGACATTTTTTGCCTTATCTGAAATGGAAAAAATCATCATAATGAATAGACATAAATTGTACTTGCCTTGTCCTTTAGGAACCCAAAAATATTTAGCCAATAAAAATGTTTAATTTTGGGGGATTGGATGCAAAATGTGAATTACAAAATCATATTATATTTTTCTAATGTACTTAACTTTTTTATCTAGTAACTGCATTTCATTTTTTTCATTTGATTATTAAAAATTGTAATAACATCTTAACCTTAAAGAGAAGATATCTTCAAGTCATTGAGCATTAAGCTCTCATGCTTAACATTTATTTTGATAATGTTGTAGTACTTATTAAGATATACTGGATGGTACATAAGTTGCTTGACCCCCTTTCACCCATAAAATCCCAAATTATACATTAAATTGAAAAGCACAACACATAAGCAAGACATTCAAACTGTGAGACAAGATAGACCACTCTGTATTTTACTCCAATTATCACTAATTTGTTACTTTGATTGTCATACTTGATTTAATACCTGTTTCACATATTAACAATTTAGTTTATTTTGACCTGTGTTATTTATTAGGATAAAAAATATCATCTACATTATCACCAATAAGTAAAACTTAAAATGGAAAATTTATCAAAATTTATTCTTATTCTAAATATACTTATTGGCATATATTTTTTATAAAATAAATGTTGTGTCACTTTACTGACATTAAGTACTTATTAAGTTAATGGTGTTTACCTCTAAAATTCTTTTATTTTATTTTAGCATGATTTAATGCTATTATGAATTCAAACATTTTTTACATTATATTTTCTAATTTTCTAAAAAGTATTTTTTAAGCATTAATGCATAACTTATCTATATATAAAGAGGTATTTTGCTTGAATAATTGGGATATCACATTTATTTTAAGTACATTTTTACTTGAAATCTCAAACATTTTTACTCAATCAGAATAATTAATAAGTATTGATGTGAATTTTTATATTAAAACAATGATAAAAGTTGATGTAAAAAGAATGTATACTTATTATTCAATTTTTGAATTACATTTAAAGGTACTGTGAACCATCATTGTACAATATTATTGAAATTCAATTGAAATTCAAGTGAACCATCATTGTACAATATCATTGGAATTCAATTGACAATAAATGCTATAAATAGGAATATAAGCAAATATTGCTCCTTTTGCTAAAATTAATTGAAAAATGTATTATTGAAACTTTTCAAGATCTGTGATTGTGTGTTTAATGATTATTTTGAATGAATTATGTATTTCTATATTTAATATTATAAATGTTAATACATAAAAGCTTGTCTTCATAGAGATTTCTGAAATGTATATATAGATGCATGTAGTTAGCCATACACTGATGGCTACAACAAAAATACAGATCAAGTAGACTGTTGTGTAAGTTACAAAATAAATCCAAAATATCAATGCAAGCAAGTAGCCATATATAATTTTTGGATTTCCATATTTTTCTGTACTATTCAATTTTTATAATTTATAAGGGGAAATTGTTCAGGATAAGATGTAATCCTAACAAATAGCAACATTATCGATTTAACTGTAATTCTAATTAAATTTCAATTAAATACTATCAAATTAATGATCCTTAATTTATGAGGAATATTTAGATAAATAATTTGAAATATGAGTTATAAAATCTGTTAAATTTATATGAAATGTTAATTATAAAAAAATTACTTATCATATTAAAAATTTAATTATTTGATACATTACATACCTAATGATATAACGTCGCTAAAAATTAAATTCTAACATAGCGTGCATCAGCTGATATTATGATTTAATTACAATGTTCCATGTAAACAAATTTGTAGGTTTAAAGGAGTGGTTTATTACGCCTTTTTCGGTATTACCTGATTTCAAAATGCCCTTGTTTGGTATGCAAAAGTAGCATAAAATTGAAAGTAATAAGTATGCTATAAATATTTAAGAAACATTTGAAGAACATGCTAATATAGTTACAACATATTAAGTTAGAACAAGTTTATCTGATTTGATTGCTGATTTTTATTGCTGATTTTTATTCTTCAGCCTCAGAATTATTATTTGATCCTATTTACAGTTTAGGGGTAAATTCATTAACTCGATGCTTCGATGCAAGTTTCCTTGACAACTTGAAAACTTTAAAAAAATTGGAACATGCCAGTCGAGATTATAGCAGACATACAATTAAAAATAGAGAATAAAGATAGAAATTAAAAGTTTAAAAATACAATAACTATAAATAGTTTTCAACCTTTTTCCTTTTCAACACTATATCTTACTATATCCTGCTTGAGCACTACCGATTTTGATTTACTTTGTTGTCTTTAAAAATCTTTAAGACCACCAATCTGGATCTAAGATTAGTATATAGAGGAAGGATTCTTATACCTAGAGATTTTGGTTTATTGACAGAAATTGCCTTTTAAAGTTATCCTATGTAGCCCTAACTTTAAATACCCTTTTTAACAGGGACTACTATAATATATTGTTTAAAGAACATTGTATACATATATATATTATAGTATAGTCCCTGCTTTTTAATATTAAAGTAAGTTTAATTTTGCCAAGTTATCTTACCTAAGGCTGCTGGTTTTTTAAAGCATATTTCAAGTAGAATTTTCGTTGGTGCTATAGCTATTATTTCTTTAAGATATGACTGTTATACCTTACTTGGATAAATTTTGATTATGTTACTGTGTCTTATAGAAAGCTAAAAGTGATGATAAATAAATAATATTAAAACCTATATTTAGTATCGAATGTTAATCGAGATACAAATCTGATTTAGATATTCCAGATACTATTCTGGATGATGTTTCTGATATTCATATGACAGCATGAATATATAGAGAGCACAGGTAAATTTTGAGATTCTCGTATATCCGTATTCAATTAGAAGACACTTTCCTGAAATTGTTTCATTCTTCGTTAATGAAATCTTTATCACAATATCTATTTCACATTCAGTCAAAGATTAAATGATACCTCGATCTTATACTTTGTTATTTTATCAGTGAATAGCGAACAAATATAATTATGATTGGTTGTACTCAAGAATGTCATATCTAATATTTACCAAGTGGACAAAGAAATTAATAGGTTTTAATGAGGGGTGAGTGACTGAAACATTAGGCACCTTTATCTATGCATATAATATAGGTCAGACTCAAAGTGATTTCGAAATGATACCTAATAGTGGCTGAAATCATCAGAGCAATTGTTTATTTTTAAGATTTTATTTCTAAATCAGGAATAGATTTGTTATCATCCAAAATTCAATGAGGAATACTATATTCAAATAAAAGGATAAATCTTGTAAGTATTAATTTTAATTAAGAAATATTTTTGACATAATACTATACATTTCAGGAAATGCCTGCTTAAATATTTGTTTATTAGATATAAATGAATGATTATTATATAAATGATATGCTTTTACAACCAACTTTTACAAGAATAGAATAAAATTATTATACTACCGTATATCTGTAGGTATAATTTTGTGTAATCAATAATTTAATATTCATGACTATATAAAATGAATGAGATGAGAATTTAATCCTTTATATTGGTGTAAGAAATTTTGAAAATGTTGAGTTCTTTTTATGATTTTCATAACAATAATAATTAATATATAGTTATACTCAATAATAATTTCATGATCGAATCCGCTATGATCTATTAGTCTGAGTTTCTTTTGAGATGTTAGCAATTTCTTTTACACCAATCCAAACACCAGCTCGGTCTTCTGATGATAATGTGGGCTGAATCAAATCGCTGATTGCTTTCATCTGTCGATCAATCTAATAGTTAATTAAGGCAGACATAAAGTACCTCATAGAATTACAATTTACAATAATAGTTTGGGTCAAGATTCTTATATCATATAAATAGAGAATTATCAGATAATAAAATAACCTTTGCAAGTGGATGTTTTTAAATCAATAATTATTAAATGTATTATAACAGAATTGGCCTGGCTAATATTGCGTGAAAATGTGTGCTAACATTTTCAAAGTATCATGCGAGGATGAAAGTGTTATATTATGTTAAAATTTGTAAAATTATCAGAATAACATTTGAGAACATTTTATGCTAGAAAAGTGAAGAAAATATAAAAACCTATTTTTTAATTTTATAATATGTTTAAGATTGTTTGTGAAACAAAATTAATTTAAGTTGGAAAAACAAAACTTAAGTTCTAAATTAAGAATAATTTTTGACATTAGTTGAAACCAGAGATTATATTATTACGTAATAATATAATCTCTGGTTGAAACTTAAGTTTAAGATTAATTGCAATGTTAGTGAAACGAAATTTGTCTACGTGAAACGAAAATTTTTAATTTTCTTAAGATTAATTTTAAACTTAAGTTGCTTAGTGAAACGGGGCCCCTGATATGAATAAATTGAAATAAAATTGTCAAGGTGACTTACTCCTCTATTACAACAAGATGAAAATAAAGCGCCCATTCTTAAATTAGTTATGGAATTGAATAATTGAATAATTACCTAATATTAAATTTATGATTCTATAATTTGCGAAATTGTAAATATACCCATGGAGATCTGAATATCTCTGATAAAATACACAAACTACTGTACTGTATCAGCAATCATAGAGATAAGGACAAAGAATTTTAACCATCCATTAGAAGCTAAAAACACGTATTTTTTTAACTTAATAATTCTTTTAATACGCGCGAATTCAAATTCTGATGCATAATTTAGTTAGTCAAATGGACCGTGTGACCCTCTAATTCTAAGGAATTTTATTTGTTAATATTAGGTACCGTATTTCCGCTAAAATAGTAGCCGGGTTAAAAAGTGATGTGAAAATTTAGAAATAAATTATGCTAATTTGTCCTACTATAATGTTTTTCATTAGTTTTGTGAATTCAAAAAATATAATATCCAGGAATTAAAAGAATTAACATAAAGAACATGATATATAGCTCACTGTCTAATAATAAGGCTCTAATGAAATGTAAATTTAATTGAATCCAGAAAGGACAATTTGTTCATCGGGTTTATTTATAAAATATTCAATTAATAATGGAGAAATAGCTATTTACAGTTTATTTTACGATATATTTTACAGATACTATTACGATATGGGCGGTGAATATTGTTTTTTAATAATTAAATGATATCTATTAGAATCCTAAATAGAACAGGGGAATTCTGATCGAAGAACCTGCTCTCTCCATAGACATGTAAGACTTCCATTCCATATTCTATTCTATTTTTCGTGAGAATGATAGAGTTTACCCATATATTGAAATCGACAACCTTTCTGACTTTCTTCGTGGGAAAAACAAACAGTTTATTTCTATGTGCTTAACATGTCATGTCATGTCATGTCATGTCATGAACAAAATACAGAGATTTATTAAAAAGGTCTGTCCATGGCAAAGATATTCGATTAAAGATCTCGATTATGCTACATCATCACAACTGGAAAAGTATTCTGTTTGCTATGATCATTTTAGTAATGCATCTTACAACAACATTTAGCCTTCATGTATTCTTCATTTATACTTAATTCTTTACACAAACTCTTATTATTGTCTTTAGTTTGGTTCAATTGAATCATTCGTTATGTATTTTTATTTGTTTAGAATACAATAATAATTAAATAATAAAATATTCTGTGTCATACTACTTTTATTTTTACTAGTAATATGTCGTTTAAATACTATTTTGAAATTAATTTTGCAATAAGTTCGCCATTTTATTTTTCTGTATTTTTGTCATAATTTTTGATTAAGTGACCTATCTTGTCCCTAATCTATTATCTTTGGTTCATGGTCTGTCAATAAAATTTTGTATGATGGAATAAGAAGATACCCATTTATCCATAAATCACATTATAGAGAATAATAGTTAAGGTGGAGGGATAAAATTATATAGATCGAATATGGATCGGACCATATGTAGTTTGGACTGGACTTTCTTTTCGTCTTCTCTGTTGAAATAAAATGATCTTTATGGATCTAATAATATACAAAAATACTGATTTGTCACCCATCTACTCTAAGTAGTATCAGAATTCTTAATTCTTCTACACCTAGGTTTGTTCAAAAATAAGAGTGAGGAGCTCTTGGTACTTTTTTATAAATTGAAATTATAGAAATACTATTAGAAAAACTCTACAAAACTCATCTTCATTTATAGAAAACATAATATATGAACAGAGTATTCAATATATGGAGATCAGTTATTTGAAGAATGGTGCAATTAGACATTTTGAGGAGTGCTTTTATCCAAACAGGAAGTCAGCTACATAAGGCTTTTAGGAAATAAATTAAAAATTATACCTTTCCACTAAAACTGATATTTCTGCAATAAATGAAGATGAAAGATAAAAACAGCTCTTGATGACATTCCTATACCTTTTATACTGAGAATTTTGCTTTATTCATAAAACGATTCTTACTGTCTCATTGAATTGCCTTTGGTAGATTATATATTAGGTAATTATAGCTTGTTATATCTAATCATATAGGGAATAAAAATAAAATAAAATTTATAAATCATACAATAATGAATAACATTCATCTTTATTATTTATTCAACTTTTAATGGGAATTTTAAAACGAATACCATAGAATAGGTTGGGTAATACTCAAATCAAGGAGAATACCCATTCAAATGACATGACAATAGAAATTCTGTAGAGATACCTGATCACACCCAACCAATCAGTACCACAATAATCAACAATATGTTTTGATTTAGATTGTATCCAGATTTTGTATCCAAATATTTCCAGATCGTGTTACATCATTATTATGATCATTATAAGGTCAAAATTTTGATTAGTCCTCGGATTTGGGCTCTTATAATAAAGATCACGTTTTCTAAACGTCACGCTAAAGGGTTACCTACTTGGAACTTTTCTGTCATGCGAATATTTTTGTCAGATCGAATTTTTTTTTAAATATTCCCGCTAAGTGAAAGTCATATTTACTTTCCGACACTAAATGCAACAAGCGCAGAACCATAACCACAGCATTTTGAATATACATCGGGCAGTTTTGTAGGAGTTGTGTAAACAATATGGTGCTATCATCCCTCATTGTCCATCGAGTTGTTGGTATTTGTCTCGAATAAAATCGGTTTCCTTGTTTGACATGATAGAGTCTCGCGCTGAGATCGATCTAAGCATTCTGACATTTTAATGTTGACAAAGAAAATTCCGCAGTCCATCACCTGGAGAGTTGGGTACACAAACTTTGTATCAGATTTCGCGATCATTTTGCCGCGAGATGGTACCTATATATAATATATTACAGTACTATATATAGCAGATTTTTCAGTTTAGTCATGAATTTCAAAGATATAATCACTCAATGTACTTTTGAGGTAACAGGGACTAAAAATTATATTATAGGAAAATTATACGCAAAGTTGGGCGTAAATATTATGTAATGATTCCAGATGATATGTCATAAGCCATGAGCTTGATCCATTTCTCCCTAAGGATGAACATTTAACACGTGCACCGCTAACACAGGACATTCAGTATCTTAACAAACAAAATGGAAACTTTTTGCTTCTATTGAGGCTTGAACTCGCTACCCATCGAATGAGAGGCAGGCATGTGGTACAGTTTAGACCAATTCAGAAATTTAGAATCTTTTTGCATACCTTCGTATAATTAAAAGATAAATATCTTGTAATTGTTACATTTTAATTCACCTATATAAACATCTATAAACAATATTGCTATTAATTGAGAGTTGATTCCTTATTTGTGTAGGTACATAATATTAATATGTATGTAACATTATATCAGTTTCTCTATGTATTTATATGTATGTATAATAAGACAAATCACACAATTGTATCCAGTAAATTTCCCTTCGCTAAAAGATTTTGAGTATACTGAAGTGGTATAGAGTTTCATTGGAACAACAAGATTGTATTACGGTTGAATTGCATTTATATATATTTAGTAGATAGCCATGTGAAATTATTTTATCAAACTGAATTCATCTGTAAATTTCACCTCTCTGTTTCAAATCTCATTCTAAAAAGATCTTATACACTGTGTCATCTTATGGTTAAGTGAAACAGATGATAGAATAAATATGCTCAGGACAGAAATCACTGGATATCTTTGAAAGAAAAATGATTGCTGCTTAAGAATTTGATTTCATAAAATTATAAAAATCAAGAGAAAAGCAACATCTTACATATGATATGATTGAATCACTCACATTAATTAGTATATCCTCTGAATGACAAGAAATGAACACCTACAGACATTATAATTATCGTATACCTACAGTTTAATGTATAAATATAATGAACTTTTATTTCTTATAAACCAAATTAACAGAAAAGACAACAGACTCATTAAATAGATTTAGATTAATTAAAAGATAAAATTAAAAATGAGTGACAAAAAACTCCAAATGATTTTAATTAAATTTTCGACCTTTCGTCGTAATCATAATAATTATAAATGATAGGTTTTTAAATAACATTCATGGATATTCGAAATTACTTCTAAAATATATATGATAATTACATAGAAATTAGATTACATGTTTCGACTATGCACTCTAGCAAGGAAAAGTTAAAAGTGAATTACGCGGTAATTATTTTTTTTTTACAGATTTAAACAATCTTTTAAATTAAAATAATATAAAACAACATATTTTGCATTTTATTAAAACTTTCTACATTTAAAGAGTCTGTTATAATTCAACTTATATTGCAACATTAGCTTAAATTATAGTACGTGGTACAATATTTTGAAGAATAAAAAAATGAAAGTGTTTTAAATATCTTCAAACCGGAAAAGCAATTAAGCAGTCGACAAAAGTATTGATTTTTATGTACTTTTTCCTACCGCAGATGTAACATCATATACAAATAATGTTGCAAACTTAATTTGTCAATTAGGTATTATGCGTTTTTCTTTTCATATATTGCCAATCATTCAATCTATAATCAGAAGTGAATTTTCATTTTTCATCTTGATACACCTATACTTGTGACACTGATTCAATAAATATCGATTAGCTTTCCAATTCTTTAGAGCAGAAATATAGTAGATAATACCGATACATCAATATGGGCATATGGAATTAGGAAGAAATTTCAATTCATCATTTTGAATTTTGACTCTATATGTACCTAATTCTTATGATATAGTAGCTGCGGCTATGGTTTGGAAATTGGAATTTTTTTTAACATGGCCTGAGGTACTGGAATTGAAATAGGGCTTATGAATAATGTTAACGGAAGGAACTTCACAAATAACATAATCCTCAAGTCGGCAAAATTGAAATCGGTGACTATGCTGTAATGGGACCACTTCCGATAAAAGTTATGTGGATAATATTTCGCCATAAAGAATGTCAATGGTCAATGATTTAGCTGAATTCCAGATGAAAGACGTATCGGATAAGATTAATTGTCGTAAGAGAATCGCTTATTTCAATTCTTATAAATGGACAGGACTTAAGTAGTTCGCATATAGTAATGTTATTTGGTAGCACTTAATTTTATTAAATCTTCTTTGTAAATTAAAGCATGAAATCACAGAGAAGGAAGGCTATCTCTACGTGTCAAGTAAATAAATATAAATATATAAAAATATACTATTGAAAATAGAAATTATTGCTTTAAGCCTTAATCCTCTTTTCTCGACTCATAAACATTTATTATTTCTAAAGTTCGTTTTCGTTTCGGCGATAGATGGCACGCTATGGTGTTAACTATGCAGCGTTACATATACGCGTGAAAATCCTAATTTCTATACTCTCGATACATAGCCTGTTATATACGCGTCATTGAGAACATGAAAATCCTAATTTCTATGCTCTCGATACATAGTGTTTAGTGTGAAACAATAATTTGATTGGCTCTCAGAATTTATAAATTATAGGACTTATTTTTGCTTATTTATGATGTGAATTAATTTGTTTATACAACAAGACCATCGAATTCTACAATCATCAATAATTGTAAACATTATTTGATTCACGGATCGAAGATTTATCAAACTATAGTTGCTTTTTCTCGATTCCATAAAGACTTTATCAAAGTTTTTTGGTATGCCTTAGACAACTTTTGCTGCAATTATTGGTATCAAGAGAGATAAATATGATACACACAAATCGATCAATAATTCTTACTAATGACTAAACACGTGTAAAACTTCAACTCTTAAGAGAATCTCATTTTATTCGTAATCTCTTAAGTCAGATTCCAAGAAAAGTGAGCCTTAGATATGGGCTATAATGTTTCGCTTGTTTCTTTTGAGTTTTAAGCTGCTAATAGTTTAATTTATAAAAAATATTAATTTAAACAAGTTCGCTGAGAAAACGTTGGTGTACTCCGTATATCTATGATCCTCGTGTCTCCAGTGTTGCTAAGAATTGTTTGATCCTTTTGACTGTTGATCGTAAAATGAGTTCCAGTGTATCATTCACATATCTCCTGTATATGCATAGTTCAGAATTAACCATAGAAATAAATATCCTCTGAAATTTTGTGGTGTAGTGATTGGATCATAATCAATAGGACTGTTAAGTGACTCTCCAATTCTATGGAAATTTAGACTTTCCTTGGATACTACATAATCTCTGTATGCTCTTCG
>JAYMFX010083000.1:2600-13528 GCA_036784945.1 Monocelis spectator | reverse complement strand
TGTCTTTGTATCTAAGTCTCGACCCTAAATTCACCTAAATCCATAAAAATGGAAACCGACTTAACACGCGTATTGGCATTCATTGGAGCATAGAAATCGGAGCTGTTTAGGCAGCCAAAAATAATTCTAATTTCTATGTGATGGAGTGAGGTATTCTGTTACTTTCTATGGCTTTGATTCGATTCATTCAGAGTTTGATCTTGTTAAATGCATTGGTAAATTAATAATTATAACTCTAGCGCGTTCTCATTATATGTTTCAGGACATCAAGTATGTTGACTGTGATATATTTTATAGAATAGATAGATTCGTGGATTCGAATACCAAATTCGATGTTCTTCATCTTTGTATGATTAACAAAAACCTTTTCTAACTGATCCATTAATCCATAACTTTGATTTAAATTAAACTCAATAACAAGTTGACATATATGATTTGCATGAATATACGTTTATTAATATTATGATCAACTTTAAGAACTTTTTGTGATCTGAAATATATATTATATAAATACCAAATTTCATGATTTTTATTTCAAACTGGACTTTCAATCGCATATTGTTTTAGAAACTTTAAACCTATGCTGAATACCTTACTATTTACGTAGATATATATGAATGCAATATGTTGTTGTATAGAGATAAAACTAAAGATTAGAAATACAATCCTCATCTTTGAAACAAAATCGAAATCTCGTATTTTCAACTCAAGTAATTTGAACATCATGCATAGCAAATTCATTGAAATTGTTATTCTTCAAGATCTGATTCATAATAATAATAATCAGCCCGATCCCCTGCATTAACGACGTTGTCGTCACATGAAGTCAGATTTTGTTTGCATTACCATAAATTTCGAATTTCGAATATCAGACAGTTGATGAGAACGATGCTGACCGATCATCAGTAATATACGTAGGTACATATACAGCTGTATTGATCTTATTGATAAACTTTCAGTTGCGGAACTCAATCAAAGTCTTAGACATTTCATGATTGAATATCATTATACATACTTTATTTGTTCAATACAAATTTAATTCCAGCTATATGTTCCACCTCACTTTAAGATTTGTATAAAGAGTGCGTACTCTTTATACAAACAATTGTGACAAATCACTCTCTGCTTGTCATTAATCGATAAGGTGAGCGAATTGAGTGAACTTTAATTGGGTTATTCCTCTGTTGCGCACACACAATGCAATAACAATCACTCTTGTTATTCACACGTTGGGTTTGCATACAATACCTGATGGCAGCGAATTTTGTTCTGGATTGAGATACCTGGTGTGTGTGCCTCTATCTCTCTCTAAACAATATTATACGACAGTCTCATCACAGATAAGAATTGAATAGACGAAGTGCTATTATAGTATTAATAAACAATTCTAATTCAATGTCATAAATGTGAACATTCTGAAATTTCGCGCAAAACATTGGTATTAATCATTAAGCTGATTATCCATATACAATTATTGAATCTCATCGCATCAGATATAAAAGGTAAAATGGCTTCCGCTCATCAAGATACGGTATATCAATCACTGTATGAACAGGGAAATAAATCAGAAATGGACAATAAGCCTGGACGACAGGGCGTTGGTCGCTCACCAAGTGACATTAGCCATATGAAAGTTCCGGCCGTGAGAAGACGCGAATCAAACCGTCAGAATATTAAACAGAGATTGTCAAACATCATTAGCTGGTACATTCCGGAAAATACTGATGAGGAAAAGGTTATGCTACAGATACCGGAAGAAAATGACGATATTGAAAGTGGAACTCATCAGGAGCGAGACAAATCTCCCTTTATAGTGAGGAATCTCTTCAATATGGAAAACCTGAAAGAAATCAAAAATGCCTCTATTCTGTCAGTTTGCTTCAATGATGGACTATTTTATATTTGTGTCGCTGGAGTATCGAGTATCTATAGGTTTTCTTTAAACAATTATCAACAATCATTAAAAGAAATTCCACTGAGATTTGGAAAAACTGAATTTTACCCGGAGAACATTTTATTCCGCGAAGAACATCTGTTTGTCTCTGGTTATTTCATGAAGCAAGACATTAAAATGTATGTTTTGGCAAAATTTCGCGATGACACAGTGGTTTCAAGAACGAAGCCCTATCCTTACCCTTATTTCAAGCATTTTACATTCGATAGAGATGGAACCATTCTGGTTTGCAGTCCACAAACTAGTGAAGATCCAACTGCAGCCAAAGTCTTCAAACTCGCCTCTGATTTCTCGCGCAAATCTTATTTCATCAAGCTAGGAAACCAGCGAGTGGTTTATCGACCAGAATCTGTGGCCAGCCATGTGACAGGAGAAAGAGGCTGGATATCGGTACGAGTGGAACCTACTGGCAACAAGGAGAATCTCAAATCCGATAAGAAGCAAAGACGTCTAATTAGTTTCACTTGCTGCAAGCCTGAAAGTTTACTGAAGCCTGTTGAAACTAAAGAATGGTTGAAAGTCGAATCGTGGAATTTCGAAATGATTACGCCAGGATTAATCATGGCTTTTGATGACCGCCTGCTTATAATAGATGATGAAGTTGGAAATTTGCATTACTTGGATTGGAACACAGAAGATAAGCCTATAATAAAACCGATTTCAAAACCAGGGACCTCCAAATTTATTGGCATGACCAAATCAAATAACTGTGCCTATTTATTTTCAGAAAAAAGTATTTTTGAATTCCAGTTCAAGGAAATTAAGATGGTGGTTGAAAATCAATATGACATTCAATAATGCGATATCCAATAATTATTTGACCAAAACTATATTTACGAAATTTTAAAATTCTTTTTTATTGATTTTTCCTTTTCTTTGATATTTTCATTTCTTTTATCGTTTTAAAATCTCAACCCTTTTTATGAATACTTCTTATCAAATGGAAACTTTTGAATTTTATTTATTAATACATACCTATTATTATTATTCAAATGCTATGACTTTATCTGAGATTACGTACATATATTGTTCTATATTATGCTGACTCATTGTATTGTTGTATTGCTCTGTACTAGTATATGGGTTGTCAGGTTGTTATGATACATTGTAAGTATATTTATAATGACGCATTTTTTCATGTGTTGACTTGCACAAATTTGTGTGGTGCTAAAAATGTATTCTTTTCTATTTCTTTTAGCTGAATTCTACACCAAATATTTAATCCTGAATGAAACTGAATTAATTTTATTATATTTGTTATATTGTAATACGAATTCTCATTGTTTGAATAAAACTCTAAAAGTGTTAAATTATTATTTTTCGATTAAAAATTAGGTTTTTATTATAAGTATTTGAATTATATAGGACAATTATGTAGGCGTTACTTTTCGATTAAGATCAAATTATCTCGTGTGAATACCCGCGTCACTATAATTGTTTTAAAATTTGATTGCGCAGCATATTTTGCACTTCAGATTTAGGATGTTAGGTATGTATCTAAGTGCTAACTGATAAAAAATGATCTAATATCTGTCATTGTTAATTTACAAGTTACATGTCATGGTACTCCTCCTGTAATCGCGAACTCCTCGAGTAGAATTATTGAGATCTGATGGATCAATTATTCGCTTTTACAAGGATTTAATATAAATTCATATAGGTCTCTCAATCAGTAACCAACTTAGACTTAGATATTGTAGCCACAAGCTCTAAGGCAGAAAATGAAACAGCCATATGGAGCAGTTTTAATTTACTGGTTCATGCAATACAGAAAGTATATAGAAAAAAATTCCTATCAAATAACGAATAAATACAAAAGCTAGAAGTATGTATGTAACATGTATGAAAAACATGTATGGATGAGAACTCGATGAATAATCCGAATTATTAAAAAGTTTTTTTTATTTATTAATGAAAAGCTTAATATTGTTTAATCTAGTTGGGAACTTAATTCATTCCATTTTTGTTGTGGAAATGAGTGTTGTTTACTAATACCTATTTGAATTGAATCGTTTTGTATGAAATTTTTTATTATTCGTTAAATTATGACTATGCTCATAATTATTTAAAATATTGTTATAGAAGATGGCAGATTGCTTGTTCGACATGTCTATAAATGTTAGTTAATTGTTGGATCAGAATGATGTGTTTAACTTTAAAACAATTTGTTTCTAAATATAATTTCTTTCTTTTGCTTTTCAGTGTCTTTGAAACATATTTAAAATGAAGTATTCTGGAAATTTTGTAGTTTTGTAGGAGTTGTAATACCTATTTCTAGTTTGACCATATACTTAAAAAAAATGTGAATTAAAATGTGAAAATATGAAAGAATTAATAGCTTTGTTTTGCTTGTAAGTTTGTTTTTACTATGCTAATAACTAAAAACTCTTATTATTGTTTGTAATTTATTTTATCAGTTTGTTAGAATGACCTACTTGTAAATTAATGGTTATTTTAAAATTGTCTACATTTGCGCGATTATTGTGTCTCGCGAATATTTTATCAAAAATGAAGTTGTTTACGCATAACATGCTTACTTCAAATATTCTGAAAGGAGTTAACAATGGTTTTCCTTTAAAAATAAAGGTACTCACAATATTAAATTTTGATTTTCACAATATCGTTCATTATTACATTTATTTTATAAAATAAGACAATTTATCCAGAAGTGCATTCTTTTGACAATACCATAAGAATTACCAACTATTATAGAATGCACTTTTTCAACAATTTGAAGTATCATTTTCAATTTATTTAAAATAATGAAATAAATAACAAATAAGATAAATTTTAGTTAGTTCACTACAAAGGACATGTTTTTTTCCACCATTTTTCTGCACCTTAGATAATTTCATAACAACAAATATCTGCACTTTGACTTAGTAAAGCTGCGCTTTTTATTTTTTTTAAGAATTTATGTACAGGTCAGTGCAGGTGCAAGCATTAAGTTAAATAATAGTCTCAAACTAAATTGTCCTGACTGTCTGTCATGCTGAATGACACTCAAGAGTGGTTCTCAAAGCGTTATAACTGTTAGGCTTACAAATACACTGTTCCATTTGTCAATATTGTTTGATGTTTATGTACAACAATACAATCAGTTATATTAACTAACTATATAAGAGTATCAGGCATGGTTCCAGAAATTTTATGAGGGAGGTACAAGTTCAGAAAGGCTTGCTTAGCTATTGTCAAGGCACTTATATAGGCTTATAAGGCACTTTTTATCAATTTATTAATATTTTTCACATTGTTATTGCAGTTTATTCACAATTACCCTAATATTTCAAAATAGTAAAATATTTAATTTATTTTATAATTAAAGTATACTAATTCTTATTTAAACATACAATGTGTAAACTAAGACTTTGAATTCAGGTGACTACTTACACAGCAAGCTATGAACAAGTATCCTAACAGTGTTAGGCTAACACTGTAGACTCTGTCATCTGTAGCACTATCTTTATACCAACCACTTGCTTCCAAATAATTTCATTTTTTCAATTATGAGTCAATAAATTATAGAGATAGGCTTTGTAAGGATAATATTGTTCACCACCCTCTATAAGTTTACCTTGTAATTTGACTTTAATATCAGAAAACATAGTATGCAACCAATTATTTCTAGGGGCTACCACATCTGTTGCTTTCAAATCTGCTTTATTGGGAGCATTCTTGAATTGTTAATATGGTATTATTCAAATCGATAAACTCAGTTGCAGAAGCAGGTATATCAAATTCAATATGACCATCATTGAGATTATTTTTAGGAATAATGTCTATAATCGAAGAGGAATCAAGAACAATTTGTTTAGGAATGGGATCAAATAATTCTGCTTCATTTACGGTACACCCATACATTCATCACTTTGCATCTCCATTATGAATTAAAAATATCTTTAATAGTCTTCTTTGAAATGGTTTGATGCTTGTTCTTTCTCTTGGAAACACCTTGTGTCTTTTTACATTTATTAACTGTCTGACACTTTCGATCGTCCACGTTGCTTAGAAGCAGATTTCTTTACTGGCTTACGTTTATTTGGTTTAGTGGTAGATTTCTTTACAGTCATGCGTTTCTTGGACATTTTTCTCTTTGAGATGGAAGGATTAAGTCATCTACATTTATATCCACTTCCTTGCTGATCGCTTAATTTTCATTTTAGAGTAGCAAATGCATCTGAAGAAAGTTTATTAGCTTCATTTCTAAAAGACTCCTTCATATGTTGTTTACTTAATTTACCATGCATAGCATTAAATGTTAAATCAGATCTGACATTGAGAGCTGCAGTTCCAACTCTTTTAGCAGCAGATATAGCATGCGGTCTTAATTTTGTTATAAGGCTTGTTATAATAGGACAAATACTGCATGCAATACTTGACCAAATACAACCACCTACTTGTCTACGGTGAATACCTGTATAAATATTCATATTGAATGATTAAGGATAGAGTATGCATTCATTCATGTTTATTTCCTTTTGAAATGTAATATGATTGTTGTTAAACCTTCTACAAAAGGAATCAATTCACCAACAGAATCACAAATCATAATATTCATAAAATCAATATAAGATTTATTGATTGGAATATAGATTGGATTTGTATAGTTGACATGAATCATTTGACCATACTGCTTCATATTAAATGATACAGTTCTTAATAAAGGCGCTAATGTATTTCCAACACATTGATTCAAGACAAACGCAATAAATGAAAAGATTATGAATTCCATACCATAAGTTTACTTCCAAATCACCTTTTTGCGGTGTATTGCTATATGGAAGACTCTTCTTTAAAAAACCTAGTACATCATGAAGTCCATTTTTCAGATAAAGTGTAATATTATTTATATTACTAGTCGTTATGATAGCAAACCAATTTAAACGCTGATCGTAACAAAATTTAAAATAATTCACAAATACAATATTTTTGTTTAATTCTGTTTCCAAATCTTTTGGGTCTACATAAGTTCCAGGTTTTGGTACAACACGTACTAATTCTTCAATTACAGTATAGCTTTTGAAACTAATAGTATACTTAAAATTAAATCTCACACTTGCTTCATCTTCTGGAAAGACTGAAATTAAGCTCGCTGGAATAAATTAATTTGGAACCACATGACCTATTGTAAATTCTTCTGATGTATCATTTGGATATATGTAAGTAACCCATTTTTACAGCATGTGTTTATACATATAGTAGTAGAATAATTGATTGATTGAATGAATAAAAATAACTATCATGTCTTCTTCATATTATGTTAACGAGAATGATAACCATTATAATATAATAATAGTACTATATAATGTGGTATTATTATTATTATTATTATTAGAATAATTACTATGGAAATCGCCACACACTAACTCTGGATTTCGCCACAGTGTAGTTATAATAATTATGGAAATCGCCCCAATCAAAAAATTATTATTATAGTGGGAAATCGCCACAATCAAAATTATTATTAAGGGGGGAAATCGCCACAATCAATAATTTTTATTGATCAAATTAAAAGGTTCAAAATTATTATTATAGTGGGAAATCGCCACAATCAAAATTATTATTAAGGGGGGATATTTTATTGACTAAATTAAAGTGTTCAAAGTAATTATCTATATTTCATTCAAAATTACACTAATAACTGGTATTCAAAGACGTGAAGCGCACTATTCCCCCACTATCTGTATCTTACTTAACCAGCGGCAGAAGAAAAATTATCCAAAAGGGTATACTACCATTACGCAAGTTTACTGAACATGAATTTTTAGCATATAAAATCAAATCATATTGCCTAAAAATTTACTGATATACAAATTTAATGTTTGAATTATGTGCAAATTTGACGTAATCACTAATTAAACGTATAACGAGGATTTTCAAGGATGAAAGTGAAATAATTTATTAATCTGATATAATTTTTTAGTCTAAAACGCTTCTCTTGGATACCCAGTGAATCGAAACTTAAAAATCTTACTAAGATCTTAAAAGATAAATAAGATTAACAAGATCTTAAGACAATTTTTTATTTTATAAAATATGGGCAAATATCTTACAATACAATACAACAATAGTTATTAAAAATTAGGTTCGTCCTTCCATTTAGAATTAAGGCCATCCTTGTCTCTTTTCAGCCATGCGAAAACCAGCTCCTGAAATTTAAAATTCAAATATATATTTATGAATATAAATATCTCAGGAAGGTATAGATGACAGGAACCCAATCGACATGCACATGTGGGGTACATTGCTTTATCATTGCCTAACATATAAAATAGCTGGGCAAACAGATCCAGCATTCAGCTCTTAGGCATACTTACATTTAAATCAGCCACTATATACATGCAATGGATTTCATCACATTTTCATGTATATTAGTGTTTTAAATGGTTCTTAAGATGTAGTATGTCATATTTGTCTAACTCATTAATTTGTATAATATGTCCTGCTTCATTTCATATGCATACATGCATTCTTTCTTATTTGCTCTAATATGGTAAAATTAGGAGATAATGACTATATACAAAGCATAAACATACAACTTAATAGAGGCACACATTGTTTGCACATCCTATCAAAACCTGCGCATATAGGTACATGAATAATACACAAATTAAAGATTTAAATATTTACTTCTATAAGTTCAGCCTTTTCAGTGCTATAACTGGCAATTGGTTGCTTTTTTTCTATTCTGGTGACAATGTCCTGTACTTGACATGATATTTCCTGAAATTTGTAAGTCAAACTTTGTTTGATGGCCTACTTCATGGAAGTAGATCCATATCTTCTTTGTAAAGCTGAAACATAAAGTAAACAATTGTAACAATAGTGATTTATGAATTATATTAGTTGGAAATACTATTAATCAAGCAGTATAATAATCCTAAAAACTAACTATAGTGATTAGATCTAATAAAAATAAACAACCATGGAATCAAAGAAATTAACAATTTAAATGAATGGTTAAATAGTCTATTTTATGCAGCTGTGTAAATGTTATGCAGTTGCTGGAGTTAGATGAATCTTTACTTCAAATTTTTGATGCATTTAAATATATTAATGATATGTTATCTAAATTATAATTATAGTCAATTTTACAAACTTTTAATGGCTTTTGCAACAGAAGAATATAGTAAAAATCAGAACTTAATTTGCAGATAGTATAATTAGAATCTACTTATCATATTTAAACTAATTTAATTACAGCATATACAAAGTAAAAAAAGAAGCTATATCTATACACATGTAGAATTTCTATATTGCAAATATTTATTCTTACCATTCTCAGGTTTAATTCGTAAACAATGGATTTTGAAACCATCAGTGATTTAAACAAATTATATTGTTTTATTTCTGGTAAATAATAACGTTAAATTATTAATTCTTGAGGATTAAACTATTGTAAATAACTGTGTTTTTAACATAGGTTTTACAAATCTTTCGAATAATTAATGTGATATAGACTTTTCTTTTTTTATTCTTCAAAATAAATATAAAATTTACAAAACTTATAGCTTAAAAAGAAGTGAAAAATTTCAATCAAACCAAGATGGTAATATATGTTTTTATGGTACTATTAATAACAATAATATTAGTTATCTCAAAAAACAAATTTCCGTAATAAGATATTAAAATTATTTACAGATCTTAGTAAGATTATCAATTTTCGATTCACTGGGTACTATATAATGTCTGTATGTTCTATCGTATCCGAGGAGTCTATTTCCAAAGAATTGGATGGTCACTTAAAAGTAATTATACAAAGGCTTTACTCCGGTTATCTGCCTATTGAATAAAGTCGATAGTAAGTAATAAGTCAAAGTAATAAAAACATAATCAAAAATAGTTTTTCTTTTATTCTCGCACCCGAGAGGTACTTAATAAATTAATACAATTAGGTAAGTATATATACAAGATAGGTCTGATAAAGAGGTACTTAATAAATTAATACAAATAGGTAAGTATATATACAAGATAGGTCTGTCATTCATAAGTATAATTCAGTGGTCCTAGTGAGGCCCGAATTTTGTCCCAATGGCCCGAAAATTTAAAAGTTTAGTGGACGCTCGTTTAGTAAAGTTGACTATTAATGAAATGAAAAATGAATTTTTATATTTATGTATACCCTACATTCCTGTTTATCTCTCTAAATAAAAATTAATATGGCCCAAAAAAAAGCAAAAATTCACAAATTCAATAGGTCATCGACCATATTAATAACGGACTTGTCAATAAAAAAAAGTTTGTCACTCTTCTTAGTGACCGTGATTTTAGCTAAAACCTTAGATTTGTGATAGACCCCCATATCTCTAGGTGAAGGGTAGATGAATACACAGGGATCATCAGTCCCGCTAAGGCAATCCAATGACAGAACATCTGCCCGAATGTTGGTAATTTCGGCAGGAAACCATTCACCGTAATATTTTAAGGCGACCCATTCTCCAATCACAAAATTCGAATTTTCTAAAAATGAAATATTTTGAATACGTCGTAGTAGACAGTTGATAGGCATTGTGTATATATTTTAAGTTTACTTATCAAACCCTCTAGAAAACAGTGAGCGTAAGCGGAGAATGCTAAGGGAGGTAACAGTAGATAAAAACAAGAATGAGAACCATACCTTTTGCCATCCTCTTAGAAGGAGGGCGACTGCCTTCATGTAACTCAGTAGATGAACTACTGGCCCCAGGCACAATTTCTTTCAAAGCGGCGGTAGATTTGACTGAAAGAAATAAATGTCAATTGATTAAAGAAATGTAACAATTACTTTTCTTTCAAAGTTATAAATCCTATTAATACACACATGTTACACATCTATTGCTAACAGATTTATTCCCTATATACGTTTTGAAAGGAGAACAACAGAAGAATGAGAACCATACCTTTTGCCATCCTCTTAAAAGGAGGGCGACTGCCTTCATGTAACTCAGTAGATGAACTACTGGCCCCAGGCACAATTTCTTTCAAAGCGGCGGTA
>JAYMFX010082667.1:0-13545 GCA_036784945.1 Monocelis spectator | reverse complement strand
AAGACCGCATTAAATTTCGAAGGTTTTCTAGATTTTTTAATTCCTTCTGCGGCTCTCTGGTGGACTTGACCGAATTTGGTAATTGAGAAGAGTATTATACATAATCGTAGAATTCGATAGTTGCATTGATTTCTTTTCTAAAATTATTGTACGTAGTAGCTGAAATATACATGTACCATATGCTATAATATACGTAGAAACTCATAGAAATTGATATCTGCACTTTAACGCTTATAAACGAATTAACCCTTTAATCCCCGAAGTGTTGTTGGTCAATTAAGGTTTATACCCTTATCTTTATCAGATAAAGGCTTTTGGTTATGTAGATTTAATCAAGTTATGATTAAATTAAAACAAGATCTTTCAATTAATTATAATGAAAACATTATTCTGGTTCCATATCCATTGATACGCCACTAATCACAACAAACAAAGTAAAAATAATAACTATTGACTTTAGCTGGTTGTTTAAATATTAAGATACGCAAACAGAACAGTAATTTGTTCCAATAATAAATAACAAAACGCATTCATCTTCTTCAGGAATATCTCAACTTATCTATTTATATCACGTTTAGTAGGACATTATTCGTCCCTTCGGGACTAGTACATTCTATGTGTTTAATGTCTTCTATGCAGTACTTTATTCTCCTTCAAATTAATTAATTTTATCCAGCCAAATGCCAGTTATTAATTAATTGCGTACTGCGATATGGAAGCATATTAATTAAAAAGAAAAGAATTATTTGTTATTTAAATCATTGGCTTTTGTTTATTTTACAAATAATCTATGATGGTCAAATAATCTTACTTTAAAATAAAACAAGAGTCAAGTTGCTTCATACTGGTACAAAAATGAGTATACTGTTTACATAATGACAATTTAACGCTGAAATGTTTATATTATAATAGTTATAGTAAAATAAACATACATTGAAGAGTAAAAGACGCATGAATATGTACATTAAAAAATTCAATTTGTTAACAATACACGGTGTTTTTACTATGGTTGTTGATTAAGAGTCGACACATGTACATAGATTTATATACAGGTTCACTGGTTGCTGGCGACAGTGAGAATTGGAGAATATATATTATGTACAAATATTTAACGATAATTATACGCGATACAAGAAGGGTACAAACCGTACAATTGCATAGACTGGTCACCATGAAGAAAAATACCGTAGTAAGTAATATCGATCGATTGTTCTTTCATATCACATGAAATCAGCAAATTAATCAACAAAATCCAAACTATATATTTAAGTGATTGCGACACAAGTCGTATGATTCCATCTGACAGATAAAAGCAAGTATAGAGATAGATAAGATAGAATTTTTATCAGCCAAGAATGAAACCATAGAGGATGATTGCATTAACGTTTATCTTAAATTTGGCTGGATATTAATAAAATGAAATAAGAGCCTTATTACTAAAATAATTTCAAGTAGTATGTGTGAACCAACAATATAATTTTAAACGAAAAACATTATTTTCAATATATATAGAAGAATATGTAAGTAAAGCACTTCACTAGAAAATTCAAACGACTGCAACAATAGAATAAATTAATATTTACGTGTAGACAAAAGATATAAACAATCAGCGAAATAATTAACACTCAGTCAATAAATTCAAATTAAAAGCAAAATTGCAAAAAATGCGAATTAAGAGCTTTCAAAATGTAATTAAAAAATAAAATAATAACAATCAAAGATTCTTCAGATAAGCAACAAATTCTTTTTTTAAATAACTTTTCAAATTCTGAATATATGTATATTTATGCTTCTTCCGCATAGATTTATTATTTCGAATAGAAATAAAAGCAATAATAATAATAATTAATACCCATCGAAAAAAGAGCCTTTCTCTTTCTCACAATCAGACTAAATTATATCTTTTAATAAAATTTTAATTTAATTTAATTTAATACAAAACACAATAATGACATGAAATCGATATTGGGTAAAATAATAGTAACAACACAACGAACTTATTAATGACGACGCCGCACACATGTAGTAAGCAAAGGGATGAGTTTATATTTACAATACAATCATATCATGAGCGATATGGTACAGACTTGAGATCAAGATCAAGGCTATCTGCATGCACACAGATAGGATAATATATATAGGTCAAACCATACCATACCAGTAGAAAAATAAAATCTTTCCTTATTTTATTAATTAATTAGGTATTTAGAAAAGTATTTATATAGCCTTAGCATTTAAAATGATTTAAGAAATAAAATGGCCAATTGAATTATTATAATATTATTTCGCGAATTCCCCCCCCCCCCAAAAAAAATGCCCAAACATTATTAAAGGAGGAACAATAGAATCTTTATAGTAAGTAAATCATCTATCTGTTATACAATGATTTATTCCTTATGGATCTCAAATTATGCAATGCCATCATCATCATCATCTATAAAAGGATAAAAAATAAGATCTCTATGTGAAGACTGCAGCTAGTAACAATATAAAGCATTTAATAATGTGGATGATACAATGCATTTTCGCATTAAAATCGACCGATGATAGATTAAACTGATAATGATAATAATAATAATAATAATAGAAGAAGAGAATATACGACAACTTCAAGCATGACAAATTATAAATAACTCGACAATAATAATAATAATAATATAGATTGCCCAAGTAAGTAATAATGAGAATAACAAAATAATAAGCAATTAGATTTTACTATTCAAGTGGAACAATCTGGATGCAAAAGTTCAACATAATTATAGAAATGAAAATGAAATTTGCTACATCGGCTTTTGTATATTGAAATGAATTTGAAACAAACAAAAAAAAAACAGAAAATTTTCTTACACTCCTTACAAGCATATTAGAAAAAGAAGACAGAACGAAGACAAATCTAATTTTAAATAGTGAGTAACAAATAAGTTGAAATGTCCATCTAAAATTTATTAGAATGTGCTTTAACTTATGGATTGTGGGATCATTGTACGCGAGAGATATATAAAGATGACTTCATTGACGACAGTATCACAAGTTGTTTTTCTTCAATTCAATGTGTCAATTAGCTGCGATAGAATCGACGAATAAATAATACATTATAACAAAATAATGCTCTTGAAGGAAGAATATAGTCAATTTAAACACGATATCGACGACTCACGCAATCACCATATAAAAACACGAGATATATTTAGAAGGGCGGCAGAGAGAGAGAGAGAGAGTGAGTGAGTGTGAGAGAGAATAACGCAACATTTTATTATAAAAAGCAAAATTAGAATCAAACTAAAAAATAAAATGACTAGAACAATAAGTGTTCTAGTCATCGTGGCTTAGTTCGCTGATCGTGTGAAGTAGAAGCTGAATTGTTGGATGAGGAGCTTATTAAAGAATAGTTTGATTTGATGTTCTGCTGAGCGGCCGCCAATTGCGCTTTCAAGCTGTTCTGCATATTTTTGATTGCAGCATCGAGGACAGAGAGATTCGGAGAGATTTCTAAAAAGTACAACAACAAATCATTAACATCATAATGAAATTTAAGGTTTAGTTAGGTTTAGCAGTATCTGAAACAAACAAACAAAATGAGTGCTTACTTTTCATTGGAGCACTGGGTGATATTGCTTTTTCGCTAAGAGGCATTCTACCACTACTGGCGCTGCTTTTAGCCGGAGAAATCAGTGGTTTAGCGCGAGTCGGCAGTGGTGTAGTGTTGAGATGCTCTGACGCACCACCTAATAGCAGTATTGAAGGGGAAGGCTCTGCCGCTTGTTGAGTAATGGACGGCTGCTTATCTTCTTGATCGGATGGAAGAACTCGCTCAACACTACGCAGCTGATAGAGCAATTTATTCTTCTGTCTTTCGAGAGTTTTCAATTCTTGCATATCCCTTATCTCTTCGTCTCTGCGCAGAATGTTGTTAAGACTCAGAACATCTTCCTCATTACTATGGGAAGGATACAATTTACTGATTCTTTTCTGTAAGTCTTCCTCGTCGATTTTCACCTTCTCAAAGTCTTCCTCATCTTCCTCATCATTATTATCGTCATTGGTAGACTCTTGCGGTTTCATATCTGGCTGAGGAGTGGTGGTTGTCACAGTAGATTCCATTGTGTCATCTTGAATTGGCGGATGATCGTCAGAGGATACTATCGCTGCGTTCTCTTCGATGCACGTAGTATGGATTTCTGCCTCTTCATTCTCGTCCATTTCAGGAGTTTTAGGTCCGCCTAATTTCACTGCCTTATTTAAAGATTCCTCTTCTTCTTCTGGTAAGCGCGACTCATCAACTACATCATCATCAGCATTGTCATGCTCTACCAAAACTGCACAGACAACTTCCTGATATTGGACAGTTTGCTTCTCCGCATCTTCATCTTCTTCATCGTTAGGTTCACTGGGCGTTCTTGGTCCACAATCGTCAACTACAGAAGAATAATCAGCGATATCCGCCTCCTGATCTAAGGTGTCATCGAAGTTGGCTTGAAGTTGATCGATATTTAAATCAATATTCAAAGCATCGTTTGCCAATTTCATTTGGTAAGTTTGCTCAATCTGTGTGCCGCAAGAATTCATCAAATCCGACTCGTAATAGTCATCAGAATGTTTGAAAATTGTATTTTCGTCCATTGAAGATTGTGTAGCGTCTTGATTGCCCCTTCTTCGTCGATATTCAGACAGAGACACGCGAATCTTACGCATCTCCATTAGTAAACGCTCCTCTTCGCGGCGTTTCATTGTCGCTTTCTTAGGTGGGAGTTTCTAAAATGTCAAAAATGAAAACACATTTTTAAGGCAATGAGAACAGAAAACACAAAGAAGTTGAATACCAAAAATTATTTTATTTTCAAAGCAAAACAAATCAACTTACAGCAGTAGGTGATGCAAATGAGGGTAGAGTTTGAGGAGCTGACGGTTTCTCATTTGATGGGAGTGAGTTTTGTGTCAGTGTAAATGATTCATTCAAAGAGGAATCGTGAACATCGGGAGGAGATGAGCAATGATCGTCCACTGAATACTGAGCCATTAAACGCTTCTTTAAACTGAACTGAGCAGGGAGGGGAGTCGTGGTAGTGGTGGGGATGGAATTATTCAACTGGGTGTTATCGTAACTGAAATTATTCTCTTCATCTTCCAAGATAGCCTGATTCAGCCATCGCTTTTTAGTCGGAGTGGGCATTACTGCATTGGAAGAAACACCAAGGGTGGGCGGATTGGCGTTCAAATTTTGACTGACGATTGGTAGATTGGTTGACAGCGATCGGCTGAATCTTTCCATTGGATTTTCAACTTGCGGTTTATAAACAATCAAATTGCACTCCTGCTCTTCCCAATTATCGGATACTTTCTTAGTCGTTGATTTTCCCATTGGAGTACGCTCTTGATATTCAATTGCAGTCGCTGGTGTACGCAATGGAGCGGATGGCTTTTTACCAGATCTGGTCACTCTAGAACGAGTTTCAGGGCCGGATGGAGCACTGCTGCGTCGTTTCGCTTGTAAAGCAATCGGTTGAACTTTGTCGTCTACCGTACCTTCTTCATCATCAGAATCAGTATCGGAAGATGTGCTACTGAGATTGTCATTTTCAGAACGAATGTTGTTTGAATAGGCGACATCCTTAATACCGTCATCTTGGTTGTCAACACACGCTTTTCTAAGAGGGGATACTGGCTGCAACGCTTCAATGTTCTTCTTTGGAGAGTTGTTGGGGGTGGTCATGATAACATTATTGATGCACACTGTGTCATTATTGTGTTGTTCACTCTGCTTGTCGACAACTTCATGTGGAATGGAATTCGATTTCTTAATGGATTTAAAATCCATTTCAGAATTATTTTGCGACGCCTTTCTCGATCTCTTGCCATTTTCAACAGCAGCATTAATATTATCAGAAGAATTCTTTCGACTTTTTTTAGAATTCGAATTAGGTGCATCTTCTTTAGACGATTGCCTTCTACGACGAGGATTCCCCTTATTATCTTCTTGCGTGATGTTGTTGCTGCTGATAAATTGATCCTCATTCGCAGCTTCACAAGGCGACTTTAGTCGACTCAACACTTCTTCCAATGTGTCATCCAACGAATCGCCTTTACATTGAGGAGGCGGTGGTGGAGTTACAGGCGGTGCTTGCTTACTTGTAGAGACCTTCTTCTCCATTTCTTCAATCTTTTTCAGTTGAAGACGGAGCCACTTTTCATCGCGAGATTCCTTCAAAGTTTTACTATTCACATCTGTAGACTTTTTAGTATTTTCTTCAGACTTTCTCCTTTGAGGACTGGCGATCTGCTGCTGCTCTTCTCGTTGGAACGCAGAGTGAAAGGATTTATCATTATTTTCATGCGATAATGGTGAAAATTTCTCTTCAATTTTGCACGACGACTCATTTGTAGAATCAACTTTGATGATGATGTCATTTGGTGAGGCAATGTCGACTTTCTGCTTTTCCGGTATCAATTCTTGGATGAAATCATTGAAATTTAATTCAACTAATTTAGTATTATTCTTAGATTTGGTTCGTTTTTCTTTAATTTGCTTGCTATCGATATTCTCGCATATTGAATTAGAGGAGTCGTTTAACCGTCTCGAGTCAATGTTTACATCAGTGTCGTTGCATTTCACAGGAAGAGCCCGAGTAATGGCATCAAGGTCTTCCTGAAGTTCAGTGATACTGGTGCGATGATAGCGAATGACCATTTCATTATCATCAAGGCCGTTACAAGAATTGCCCAATTGTGAATGTTCATTCGGAGTTTCCTTTTCAGTTCGATTGGTATTGTTCGTGTCGACAGAAATCTCTACGGTTTCGTCGACATTCAAATCATTATTTGACAGTGTGGCGTCCTCTTTAGAATCGCTTTCGTTCAATTCACCGGAGGAGCGGTAATCCATTTGTTGATCTTCTGCTTGAGATTTCTTTCGTTTTTTCTTTTCGAGTCGTTCTATGCGTTTTAGAACTTCTGCCAACCAAATATCTTCTCGTGACTGAAATTCAAATTCAATAATAAATAAGAATACATAAATGATACGACATTGTTAATAGCAAATGAATAAAAACGCACCTTTTTCGCTTGAGGCTGAGTAGATTCACCTTCTTTCTTAACTGTCGACTGCAAAACGGTGTCCGAACTTTTGGAGCTTCGGCGTCTTTGGCGAGGATTCGTCGACGCTGGTGTATTTTCTTCATTTTCATAATCCGACTGAAAATTATTAATAAACATACAGACTTACAATCAGAAAGAAATATTCGCTCGAGCTGGATGACTGAGAGCTAATCAAATTATTCGCTAGCTCTTAACATCACAACACAGAATGTTCATTTGATTCAGTTACTTACTGATTGACTCTTATCATCGTTAGAAAATGCCTGAGAGGCTCGTCGTTTACTGGTTGCTGATGAACCGGATGGTCTTTTCACGCGAGATGGTGATAAGCCGCGTTCACCAGGAGCTGGTCTGGCAGAAAGAGCACCGCGACCCCGTCCTCTCGCTGATTTCATTCCCTTTACTACGGGTCGTGTTGTTGTTGAGTTTAATTTCCGACTAAAACAAGAACGAATCTATCGAATTACCTACCAATAAGCGAAATTATATTATTTATGAGCCGCTATTCGAATGTTATCCACGATTGATTCATCACCTCATCTGTTGATTAAGTCGTTGTTGCCTACTCTTGTTAGAAATGGTTTTAAGTAATCGCTTCTTTTTCTCTATTTTCGCTTCATTATCGGAGAAATTGTAAACATCAGAGGATAGGCGCTGGACAGTCTTTTCTTTGGGCAGTTTACGACTCTTCAGGAAGTTCGTGCGCGCTTCCTCTTCGGATTGGCTGTTTTCGTCGTCCTCATTGTTGTACTCGAGATTGCGTCGTGGGAGAGTTGGCTTTTTAGAAATATATTTCTGATATTTCTGATCCCGTGATGCTAAAATTTTGGGCTGCACTTCCGGAGATACTTTCTTAAGCATGCTGACGCTGTAAATGAAAAGAATGGTAAGGCGATCAATCAAATGTACCTACTCATCTTGAGCATTCTTCTTCGTGAATTTGACCGAGTTCACGAGCTCTTTACTTACCTATTTTTATTTTGACTCTCGATACAATTGGGCGATCTGGAAACGTAATGCGACTTGTCTTGACTTTTATACCAGCGCGTTACCTGACAGGCTTTCCTACCACAGGCGCAAGTTATTTGATATCGACATTTGGTGAAATCGAAATCAAATGGTAGGGTGAGTTCTCGACCTGGCGCGATATCATCATTGGCGATAATGAGCAATTGTAATCGGCCACTGCTGTAGATGTGAAATACCTAAAATAAAGACAAAACCATGCGATAGATACTATTTTGGAAAATGAATTAATAATTAAAAGGAAAAGTGTTTATTAAATAAATTATTGTTCAAATTGACTTTACTTCACAATTTGGGTGACAGGATCTGCGAATGAATCTGGCCGAGTTGCCACAGTGTCTGGCGTCTACACAGAGACTGACATTGACCAGCTTATTGTAGAATAGGACGAATGGATTGTAGCTAAAAGAGAAGCATCAATCAATAAGTTACAGACACAAATTTAACAGTTATTTTGTTACTAGGCAACCGATTTTGGGACAACAATAGTTTTTGAATCTTCTTTTTCTACCTTCTTGCCCCATTTCCCATTTCTGGGGTCAGCCACTCGCGTATTCCTTCTCCAGAGTCTATATACGACTCACACCTCATGCACAACTTTTTTATGTCCTCCCTTTTCTTTAATCTTCTAAGTGGATGCTCCCTCTCCCTTCTCCACAGGTGCCCAAACTTCTCCACACACCCCAGATTATTTCTAATTACTTCACTCTTAATGTGTTCTACCAGGGAAATACCTACAATCCATCTTACCATCCGCATCTCTGTTCTTTCTCATCCTCTTTTGTCAGTGTCCAAGTCTCAGCACCATGGTCTTATACACCTTTGCGTATAACCCTCTGTACATCTTCCTATCACATATCACCTCAATAACCGCTCACCACGCTGCCTTTATCCTGACTACTCGTATCTCTCTTCCTAGCTTCCACCTTTTTCTCAATTTTCGCCCCAATGCTCAGCCGCTCTATATTGTCCACGGTGGTAACTTAGATTTTTCATTTTGGTTGCATATTTCTCAGTCCTCCTTTTTCTAATTCCTCTTGCCACCTTGCCTCTTCCACGCATCGCTCGACAGAACATTCAGGACCAGAAACAATAATTAAAAGGACTTAGGGTCGAACATTTGTGTAGTCCCACCTTGACACCAAACTCTCCTGATTTTCCATTCGAGCTACGAAGAACCACAAACCTTGCCCCCCTACAATCACGTCTATCGTCTATTTTGAGACAATAATTGTTCAGCAGGCAGCACAACCCAACCATAGATATGCACCAGTCAGTACACAATCAATTCGGAATGTATTTTAATAGGCGTAACTTCTATTATTAGTAACAATCACTGCGAGTGACTATATTATAATGTAACATTGTAAATAATTAGATAATTTGGTAAATATTAATAGGCTATGTCGGTACATAGATATATATCGATGACTAGACCCTGTTAGGATGAGTGAGCAACAGAGTCTCTAATGAAAGTAATGAATTATTTATGGCTAACCCTACGATTTCTCTTGATATTCTCGGCGGAGGAATGGAATGGAATGGAAGTACTTAGTCATGCTGAATAACTTAATTGTAATTATGCGCGCGCACACAAATATAAGAAGCAACTGGCATATTATAGTATACCCATAGTAATCCAACAGGGTAACTACACATCCACTGATGGGAGGATAGACTG
Organism: Monocelis spectator; assembly: GCA_036784945.1. NCBI lineage: Eukaryota > Metazoa > Platyhelminthes > Proseriata > Monocelididae > Monocelis > Monocelis spectator. The sequence goes on along the minus strand of JAYMFX010082667.1, from coordinate 3,746 downwards.
ATGATCTCAGAAGAGGTAGAAAACACAAATTGTGAAATGTTAAATTCAATAATAGACAATGAATGTAAAATAGTGAGATTTATCATCGTCATTATGCAGAGATAACTGGAAATGAATGAAATACCAACCAAACATGGCAGAATGAAGAAATGCGGACTTACTGCTTCCTGTAATCATATTCATAATTGTATTCATCAAACAATGAGAGGCAACCTCGATATTCCATCACAACTGTCGATCGGGTAATATAACGCGCAGCTTCTAATCGCTAAAATGGGGAAAAAAAGAAGAGTTGAAAAAATCAATGAGCGATTATTGTTAATTATAATTTGTTGGGCACAGAAAATCTTCCTTTATGCAACAGAAATTAATTAATGGGCTCTTTCAAACTTATCTATCAATCATTGATCATAAAGAATACTGAAAGGGTCTCACTATCTCAAAGCTGAAGATTGGTCTGATTAAGAACCGCTCTTTTTAGAAAAGATAAAATCAACAAAATGGATAGAGGCGATTTTTTAAATCTCTCAGCAAGCTTAACATTTGGAAAAATGAAAATCCAGGGGTGATTAGAGATAATCGCGAAATGAGAGTGTCTAAAACTAATGTATTCGAACACACCTTCCGACTGAAATCCAGCGCTACTACTCGAGTTAAAGGTGGATGGCTGGGACGCGACTCCTTAAAATTATAGCAGTAAAGCCGACCAGCCTCATATTTGTGCTTGAACATTTGTCTTAATTCTTCCGTGCAGATATTCTCACGAATTTCATCATAGTCGGCGTGATTCATTGGCAAACCGTGACTAAACGAGGCGGCGGAATTGAACAGGCCGTTAGGGTTAGGCTGTTGTTGTTGTGATGGTGGTGGTAGTGGCTGAGTGGAATTGGTGGTCCATTGATGGGTGAGTGAGGCTGGAGTATCATACTGGTGGTTGCTGCTGGAATAAATGCTGCGCGTGTGAAGATTTTCATAATTCTCTACATAGCCATTGTTGCCCATATAGCCCATGCTACCTGCAATAAACAGAGCACATCAGTCATTATATTATATTATTAATAATATATTGAGCTGAACATCATATGAACATGATATAATCCTATCATGGAGGGGTGACATCAAGCAATCGATAAATTCTTCTCATCACTGAACTTGCACAAACTTTATACTATGAATCTATAAGGCTATACACACAACATTTATGATTATTATTGAGATGAAGGGCGATGGTTGGTAAGATATTCGTGTCACTTCTACTTGAAATCAGACTGCGTATAGATGGATGGATGGATGGTGGAAGAGAAGATTAATTAACATACAGCACAACTGCCGCCAGTTACAACACCGTTAAACACAAATTCTCTCTCAAACGACACCCACATTTGATAGTTAATATATTTCACTCGTGTTAAAACTAAAAGCACACACGGGAATGGTGAAAATTTACAAATAGATTAACAACAACTAACTAGACATATTATGCTGTCATATGAAAACTTTAGAAATGATCAGAATGATATTCTTAATCTTTAACAGTGAGATAAAACACCAACGCATACACTATAGACAGTCGAGAGAAGAGAGAGAGGAGAGAGGGAGAGAGAAGAGAGAGGGAGAAGAGAGAGAGAGAGAGAAGGAGAGAGAAGAGAGAGAGAGAGGGAGAGAGAAGAGAGAGAGAAGAGAGAGAGAGAAGAGAGAGAGAGAAGAGAGAGAGAGAAGAGAGAGAGAGAAGAGAGATTATTTTACAAAGCAATTCATTGACTTACTAAATCGTGAATTGGGAGAAATGGCCGACTCAACTTCCGCTTCAGAGGTGAGAGAGGCCTGTAAAATGTCTTCACCAGCATTAGGAGATAGGAAAAGATTCCTAGCCGGTATCTGAGCACCAGTTGAACTGACCGTGACAATGCCAGCGAGATTGGATACCACCGTGGAGCCACCATTAGGAGTCAGCACGGTGGTACACCCACTGATGATAGTCGGTGAACACGGACTCACTCCAGATGGAAGGGGGGAAGTTTTCTGATCCAGCGATGGCGAGGAGCAGGGAAGACGCGTCATATGTTCATCATAATCTGTGGACTCACCACTCACTATATAAAAATGTGTAAATAAGGCTTGAAATCTAATTAATCTCAATAAAATCGATTAATTTCCTCCAGATTATCGCTTACATGATTGGAGGTCCTGTTTCCTTTTGGAGGTCCTATTATTGGCTGATGAGTGGAGGCCACGAGCAATGAGTTGTTCCTGAATTTGATTCTGCTGATGAGCGATCTCTTGATGCTGCAGCTTCTTGCTTTGCTGTTGGGCGAGTTTCTGTCGCTGGACATTCACAGCGCGACTGTAGTTGACATTGCGCGGTAAACAGGCATCGCACATGTAATTGGCGGGCAGATTATTTGGCTCTCTGAGCACACAATCCACATGCTGCCAGATTCTAACAACCAAAACAGAGAAAGGGAAAATTAGAATATGAAAGACTTGATTCATTGATTTAAATTGTCTTCTTCTTCTTCTGACAGTCGTCTACATAACAGAAGTAATATATTGATTTTCCTATTTTCTCCCCGATATTCTTATTTATAATTATTTTAATATTTTTCGATAATTCAGGGTTCTTTCTGATCCGTATAATATTATTGTCTGAGAAAGGCCATTCCTCAATATTATCCAATTAAAAATCATAACACAAAGATATCACCCGATCTACAGTACAGCGATATAAGAGAGTAAAATTAAAAAATAGCACGATTTTTTCATACGACAACGAAATAGTATAAACCTTACAAGAAATAAAAATTTAGAATGATTTCTTACTGCATTATATAGCTCTGGACAGACTACCCCTACCCCTCCCTTGTAATCACTATAATATCGTATTCTTTCTTTATTATAGAGCAAGGTGCAGTGAAATTTCATAGAGCGGAATAGAGATTAGTATTGCAATGTATGAATAGATAGATGTTTTAACCACTGCATTCACACACACACAGAGAGAGAGAGAGAGATAAATGTGGCCTGCCTCAATCAATCGATCAGCAAATTCAGTAAGTGAGACAAACTCTCTCTCTCTCTCTCTACTGAATAATCACACAAAATTATTTAAGTAGTATAGAATGAGTGATGCGAACTGTTGATTTCAGACAAGCCAGTAATTTCCAATTTCAATTGATTCATTCCAAGACTACTACTACTACTATTAAATACTTACTCACACAGAAATATCTGCCTGATTAATCGAAAAAAGAATTACACCCTATCTGAAGACTGCATGAATAAGAAATGAATACCGACGATATAATGAAGTAAAGTCAGACACCATAATAATACATTCTAAAGCTTTAAAGTGTCCTAAATTTAAGAATTCACATTATAAAAACTGCAATAAATCAATCAATATAGAATATATATATTACACCATAACTAGGATGACTAAGAGAGGTGAGATATTGATTTGAGCATAGAGTAACGACTCTTGCTAGTAGAGATTCTTTGGATATCGATTTATGCCTTTACTAAATGTCAGAAAATCCTATCTCGACCATTAAAAATTGGTGAAGTTCAAATTCTCATAGTGACGAAACTCAACATCGGATTTTAGTTATTCTTTTTATAAAAGGAGCGATTTTTAATGATATAAAATTCATAATAATGTCTAGCAGGATAATCTAAACATTCTTGTTAGAAGAATGTTTGAATATTTCCTAATAAATTTTATATCATTTTGTTCAATCTATTTTACT
>JAYMFX010082223.1:0-13559 GCA_036784945.1 Monocelis spectator | reverse complement strand
GCATGTACTAGCATGTACTCTAGCATGTACTAGCATGTACTAGCATGTACTAGCATGTACTAGCATGTACTAGCATGCACTAGCATGTACTAGCATGTACTAGCATGCACTAGCATGCACTAGCATGCACTAGCATGTACTAGCATGTACTAGCATGTACTCTAGCATGTACTAGCATGTACTCTAGCATGTACTAGCATGTACTCTAGCATGTACTCTAGCATGTACTAGCCGGCAGGAATCCTGCCGGCTATGTTACTAAGCGCGAAGTGTCAAAGTTTTCCATCTTCATTTCAACTTTGAATACCTAGTTCTTGAATGCAGATATTAGGATTTCCTGTAAAGATGTATTAGATGAAATCCTTCCAATTCTCGTATTTTGTTTTTCCGAATCTTTACCCTGATCTATAGTCAATGTCTTTCTCTATCGATTAGCCATGGATTCACGACTGCTCTTAGAAATTGAACATTAATCCTTATGTTTTTACTGAATACAATACAATTTTAAATTGCTGTTTTATTAACGAGATCTATAAAATCTTTTATTCTAATCTTAAACAATTACTACTTAAACAGTATATATTTACAAATAAATAATATTTTTCCATATTCTTACTCCAAAGAATATACATAATGGTTGTTATGCCATTTATTGTATAATATAAGCAGATAAATAGTAGATGAATCGAACAGAAAATAAAATAATATGTATTGGTTATACAAATTTTTAATAATAAGAAATGATATAGCTAGAAAGTATATTTTACAATTGCATATTCTAAACATGCGATTCTATTATATTGTTGTCATTAAAAATAATGAATGAATTAATGAATGAACAAAACGCATCGAGAGTCTAATAATCATCTCAGCGACAATTTTATATTAACAGGACTTGATGGCGCCAACACAATCTTCGAAGAAGGCAACACATCATCTACGGTTAGGTCAGTGGTAGCATTGAATTTGCGAAATAGATGAGATAGTAAAATCTTTTGCTCCAGGTTGGCAAACTTTGCACCAATACAGTTGCGCGGTCCTGCTGAAAATGGTATGTATGCATAAGCGTGCCGGCGTTTCAAATGTTTTGGAGCATTCTTTGAAAATCTCTCGGGGATGAATTCCTCAGGGTGATCGTATAGGTCCTCCCTCATGTGTATTGCAAATGGCATGACCATTGCATTGACTCCTTTGGGAATTTTATAACCGCAAATATCAGTATCCGCCTCAATTTTTCTGGCAATTATTGGAATTGATGGATATAATCGCAGAGATTCTTTAATCACCATATCCAAATAATCCATTTTATTGATATCTTCAGGTGTTACATCACGATCATTATCATTCTAAAGAGAAAAATGTATTTTAATCAAGAAAACATTATAAGAATTTTGTTTATACTTAAACGATCCATCAAAGTTTTATGCAGTTTTTAAACGCATTTAACCACCGAAAAAATAATACCTATCTATAATTTCTTGCCTGAAAAATTTCATCCAATTCTTCTTGAATCTTTCTTTGCGCTTCTTTATGCTGAGCCAATAAAAACGTTGTCCACGTCATTGATAGACTGGTTGTATCATGTCCGGCAAATAGAAAAGTGTCCACTTCGTCTCTGATATCTGCATCTGTGATTTTGTAGCCGGAGGTACTATCCATCTTCTGCTCCTCCTGATATTCCAATAGGAGATCAAGAAATGCCAATCCACGTTTCTTAATTGGAATATTCTCGACAGTGTCATCATTCATCTGTAGATTTCTGTTTTCTTTTTGTTTCTTCATTGAGTTGTAGTATTCTTTTCTCTCTTTGATAATCTTATCTATAAAACTGTGAATTAATGCGATGCTTTTCTTATTGCTTCTACCTAATGCTGTCAACGAAAACAGAAAATCATTTTGAAGGAATGGATTTTTGACTCTTGCCATGAAGCTTTCTGCCAATTCCACTATCGCTTTGATGTAGGCGGAATCACTCTGTGTCTGGGCGTTGATAGACACACCCATGGCAGTCTCAGCGATAATGTCTAAAGCGACCATGGTAATCATCGGATAAACATCCATTTCCTCACTATCGCATTTGATTTTTCTTTCAATGATTTGGGTGAAAATCCTTGAAGATTTATTAAGTACTGGAACAAAATCGTTCAGTATTTTAAAGTGAAAAGCAGGCGTCAACAACTTCCTTTTAGCTCTCCATATCAAACCTTGAGCAACGACAAGGCCATTTCCCAGCCATGGTTTGATAAATCTGTATAAATCACTTTTGTTAATATTGATTTGACTACTCAAGACTTTCTCTGCAGACTCTGGATGGTGACATACGACGTGAGGTTTTGTACCAAACCATAGGAGAAACATTTTCTCATCTTTGTATTGTTTCGTAAATTGAAGCATTTGATAATGATATTTTGTTGGATCTTTTTCAATCAGAAGAAGATGACCGAGGAGAAATATGTCATCCGGACCCTTCAATTGTCTTTTTAATATGGACCTTTGACGAATATAACTCCACAAAAAAGGAATAATCTTCCAAGAAAGAAGTCCGATGAAAATAGTTGGTAACAGAATTTCAGATAACATAATTAATACGCAAGTTTTTGACAGTTTTAAAATTTATATTACTGCTGTAATATGCACGCAAAAGTATAGGACTAAACACATTTCACTTACAATTATGGTTGATGTTTGTATTATATGTATTGAGAAGGTTATGACTGATCATTTGTTGATTAGATACACATTTGTTGCTATTTCATTTAATCAAGTGCACTCATTTTCAAATAAAATCCTTGATGACATTTATTTTGATTCTCTCGAAATTGTCTGACCATTCATTGCTTGCTTCGGTGTTTATTTATTATGCAAATGTCAAGTCCGTCAATATATATTGCTTTTACTTCAATAACTGAATATGTTTACATAATATAATGTAGTTAAGCTGTTCAATAAATGACAATGATGTATGTGGACTGCCCGACAGCTTAATTATTGAAAGAAAATCTGCCATTTTTTACAATATGTTATAGTTATTTTATAATTGTTTTACAGCAGTTGTTGTCAATGTCCGCATTTGTTTTAAATGGACATTCAATGCTATTAATGTTGTTCAAGATTGTTCGCACAATTTGTTAGTCAATTTTTCATTAGATATTATTTCGGAGTTCAAAATGATGAATTTAAGTGTATTAAAGCAACTATTGAAATTAGGCAGTTATTAATGTCAAGGTTGTCCGTAAACTGCTAAACTTTTGATAATGTAAACGTTTATTGTTCGTATAATATTAAAACCGCATATAATATTGATTGTTGCTATTAATGTTGTGTTGTTGCTAAATGCACTTAAGGAAATATCTCTTAAAAAATATTTATGGAGATTTACGAACACTCCGTTAAATTACAAAGAATATAGTCATTATTTTTATGTATTACCTATCTCTAATAAGTCTAAATTTACTGGAAATACAATACAAATGTGTATATCATAAGGTATTAAATATCAGTATTACGTATAATATAATGAGTATAAGTAGCAACTATTATTATAAAAGTTGCTATACTTATACGTTTGCAATTGGAAAACAGGGTGTTATTTTGTATAGACCTTTTTAAAGAGAAATTTCTTGGTTAAACATGAGTTTGTTAGAAATTGTTTTTCGTAAACTGAATATACAAATAAGGAATTATGATATTGTTAGTTTCTCATCTCATCTTTTAATTCCGAATAATTTGATTGGTTTGACTGAATTGATGTTTTGAGGATGAAATTTAAATGATTTCTCTCAGAACTCAATACCGCTGTCAGAAGTCTATGTATTTATTTGACATTTTAAGCATATTTTTATTATATGGCATTTTTTGTAAAGCTATTTCATAATTGTATGAGAATGTGCCAATTATGCTATACATGCTGGCGATCAAACTAAAAAAGGGCAATCGGATAGATTAACATTACTTAGTGATTACTTAGAATATTGTTTTTTCGCACTAAACAAAATTAAAGAAATTGACCTTGAGTTGTAAACAATTCAGATATGATTTTGTTTTTTAATTGAACAATCAATAGTTTACATTTAATTAAAAACAAAACAAAACAAACTTATTTTTGACAAAACATTAACAAAACATTGGCAAAACATGATTGAACTTTATACATTTTATCCTTTTTAACTAAATTATTATGCGAGTAAAAAATGATCAATTAAAAAACGAAATCATATCTGAATTGTTTACAATCCAAGGTCGAAATGTATTATCAAAATTATCCCTTAATTATATAAATCTGTTTTGTAAATATATTTTTAGTTTATTGTAATATACAACAACTCATTTTTACATTAATTGAGACATATGTAAGTCAATAATTATAAAATTAACCTTGTAACGTAGAGTAAGTTTTAGTATTTATTTGATATTCATCATTCAGTCCATAACACTACCAATACAAAAACGATAAACAGTTCCTTTTTACAATTAAAAATCAACAAACTCCTTCTCATATTTATCTTTATCGGCTACTTTGAAACTTTCTTCTTCCCATTTATCAAATGCACTTGCATCATCGGGTCCTTTTGATTTCGGTATATGCGGTGGCTTTATTTGCTTGTTGTAGAGGCCCATCCAATCAGCTTCTGCAAAGTAGCGATGCTCTTTTATATCGTTGACACCATTCTTTAGGTTTCCATATCTTTTACTTAAGTCAACTTGAATTAGGCATCGTATCATATCTTTTGAATCAGAACAAAAACTCGATGTGAACTTTACCTTACCAGTAAGAATATGCTCGAATGTTTTCATTTGATCCTGGTGCATGAATGGTGGAAAACCAGCCGTCATTTCATACAAAAGTACGCCAAATGCCCACCAGTCAACAGCCCAATGATAGCCTTTGTTAGTTATGATTTCCGGGGCCATGTAATCCGGTGTTCCACAAAGTGTCCACGTTCTTTTAGTATTAATTTGTTTTGCGAAACCTAAATCAGCAATTTTTATGTAACCATCATGGTTGATCAAAATATTCTCAGGTTTTAAGTCCCGGTAAGCAATTGAGAGATACTGGAGGTATTCGAAACCTAGAACAACTTGAGCTCCATAAAATTTAACAATATTAATTGGAAATCTTCTCATTGATCTTAATAAATTAAACATCTCTCCTCCAATCACAAATTCAAGAACAAGATACAGATAACTGTTATCCTTAAAACTATGATAGAGACATATGAAAAAGTGATGCTGCAATGAAATCAGCATTTTTTTTTCATTAATAGCGTTTCCAATTTGTCTCGTTTTGGCAATTTCGTGTTTGCTTAAAATTTTTAAAGCGTAAAATTCACCATTCTTCTTGTTTTTAACGAGCAAAACTCTTCCAAATGCCCCTTTGCCTAATGTTCTTTTTCTCTCAAAATCATCCCAGCATGCGGTATCTTTAGGATTTTGCTTCCACGTTTCCTCAAACTTTATTTTTAAATCTTGAATCACAGTTTTATACGCATCTGCACTCATATTACTAATTTAGAGGCGTAATCAATAAAATAATAATGTTTAAACCATATCTGTTTTATGAATCATCCATTGAGTCATAGCATGTTATAAACAAATGGTTAAAGTAGGAAAAATTTCATAGACATCAAATTTGGGTTTTCAAAAATGATTATATCTGCGACACTCAAGATACCCACAAATCTATACATTGCTTTTATTCAACTGTCAAATTATGTTCTTGACAATCTTTATTATATCTTCGAGTTATTTAGTAGATATTTAGTCATTAATTTGATATTTAGGATTTTTAAGAATTTTCAATATTTCGGCTGAAGGTGTTCTACTTAAAAAAATGTTTTTTTAAAAAAACATTGTAACAAGTTTTTCAATATCGATTTATTACGATCTGTGCATTTGTTTCAAATGATTAAAGAATTTTTTTTTTAAGCAGGAACTTCTACGCCAGTAAAGTGAAAATTTCCCCTTCTATGAAAATTATAAAATTTACCTTGAACAGAATCGTTTTGTATTTAGATTAATGATGTACCTATCATCAGGGTAGTATCAAATTTCCATAGAATTGCAGGCTCAGCTTACTTATACATTTTACGAAATCTATAGATACTATACTGTACTATTAGATGCTTTTAATTATCTGTTCCAAAATCACTAAGAGGGCATTTAAGTTAACTTTGCTTTAAGTTAAGTAGAGTTATCTATGAAAGTAAGTATGTCTATAAGTTATTGTAAATTAAAACTAAATTTAAGGGTAAATTTCTATAGAATATAAGAAAATTTTCTATATTATAAATGAGAAAAATAAATTGTGAACGCAAGTCAACATTGGCTGCGAGCATAGATATCAGAACCCTCCTTGGAGAGTTTAATTAAGTGACCTTCCAATTCTATGGAAATTTAATCCGCCCTTCGATACGGCCCTATCTCTGCAATGATAGGATGTATCTAAGGGCGGATTAAATTTCCATAGAATTGGAGGGTCACTTTAACGGTCAATTTGAGTGATAAATGTTCAATAATTATGTTGTTGACATGTTTTGACATGTTGGAGCTTTACATGGCTCAACAGTAATCATGTAGATGGTCAAATGCATTTATGATTTTCTTTAATAATTTACCAGATGAATATGTTTATTTGTGGGCAATTCAAATGTTGATCTCCGACACGCCAGGCGGATTTTGCACTAATAGTTCAGAAATATGCAGACAATTTAGTGACAGGAATTATTAATCAATATGGGCGATCATGTTTCTTCAAGTTTACAATTACAAATAACGCTTATGAAATTCTTAATCGATTAAGAATTAACATTTTTCTTATTTGAGTACCTATTCTTTCTGTATGATTAATATAAAGCAATTGATATAATTATCAACAGTACATATATTAATACTAAGGTGTGTTAGTGATTATATAATCTTTTAAAAAAAACTGATGGTTCCTGATGGTTCTATAGTTATAGCTCACCTAAAAATAGAACTGTGTAATACCAACTCAGTACACAATGATGCTTCAAAGTTTCTAAATGCAGTTTAGCATAAACTACTACAGATTCTAATCATGGTAGCCATATTTCAATTAGTAAGTGTTAATTTTACAATGTTTAGTTTTATTTGATCGAATATAGTTAGAATTTGAAATGTTAGAAATATGTATAGGAACAAAAATATTCATAAATGATCTCTATTCAAAAATTACTTCCTATAGTATAATACATAAATGTTAATATTATTTTTTAAATACACATATTATAAGCTTGAACATTATTATTTAAGTGGATTATGAACCATATTTTTTTATTTACATATATAGAAAGACGTGTGTTGGTCACAATATTGCTTAGAAATTTTAAATGCCTCACTTTTTCACCCATACATACCTAGGTACTTCAAGAGAAACTTGCCATTTTTTTATTCTAAAGGATAAATTTAAGGCTGAAATCCTTGTGAACTTGTCTGACATGTTGAGAGTAATATAACGCTTGAAACACAAATCCCATTGTGTCCGAGTTTCAATGACATTCTTAGAATTCCCCTTAAACTGTAACAGTCAACCATACTTTTGCTATATACCTATATAATACAGCCTCAGCTACATTTTCCAACCATTTTCAGTGCTTCTTGGTACTCTATCTTGGAAGTATCTGTGAAATATCTTCTGGGACAATTGACATTACAAAGCATATTTTATCAAATTCAAAAGTGAAAGTGGAAGAAGTTTTCGTCATAAAACTGAGTCATTCCATGTTAACTGACAGTTTTTTCGGTAAATTGTTGCTTCCAAGAACTGCGAAATATGTTCTCTTAAGCCGAAAGACAACTCATGGAAAAAATTATCAGCAAACAAAAAATTGCGCACCTCTTACTATTGGTTTTAAACAGCCAGAAAGTTCAAATTTCTCATCGAAATACGTAAGAATCTTTAATACTACTTAGGATTTTGAACCATATATTTAAAACGGAAAGTATAAATATGAAATGATCATTTCATTAAATTATGTTATAGATGACCGAACTCAAAAAAGAACTATAATTCGGTTTAATAATAAACTATTTGAGGATATCGAAGTTTTATGTGAAGAGAAAATTTGATCTTGACATCATGAATAGACAAAATATTTTTTGAAATAAAATATTTTAGAAAATAAAATGTTGAATGATACATCAATTTAGTATAGTAATACATTCTTATAACATTCAAAAACAATTCATTTTTTACGTTTTAACATGGCTAAACAAACCTGTATCTGAAGAGAATGTAGACTATAAATTCTCTCAAGTTAAGAACCAGATCTTATGTGAGTTCTACTTCTAGAAAAAAATTCTATTATCCTAATTGGTCTTTTTTCATCGGAACTATAAAATGTTATATTTAACTATATCATATGATATAATATGCATACGATATTTTAGGAGTACTTTTTTACAACAAAGGAAGATGCTGAAGAATATGTCATTTTAACAAAGCTAGACAAAAACGAATTGTTCGTTTCCTCTGAAAAGAAAATTAATGCATGCTTACTAACATCGTCCGAGGTTGAAATTACTGGAATCATTGCCTGTAAGTGCCAAAAACTGAGGTCTTTAAGTGGGGTATGTTTTCTTCTTAACCTACATTATATGAAATATTTTTCCTGAACTAGTGAAAGTACATGGATAGGTACATGCGTAGCATGGAGATGCGTAGGCGGAGCGTGGCTTTGGTCTGGAATAGAATAAGTTATTGTACTGTTATAGACAATGGAAATAAACTGTGTCAATAAATGTTTTGGATAGATGTATTTTTCGAACAACGTTGAACGAACATATTTGACAAGAGCTGTTTTGTGCTTTTTCTGTTTGAAGTTAACTGTGAGGTTCAATAGATCAGTTACCTGATTAGCAATAAATAGACGGGGTAGCTCACAGTCGAATCTGAAACGATCTGCGTTTGTATATTATGTATAATTATATACAAAAGAATCATCAAAGGAATCTTTTTTAGATGATCCAATTACTCGTCTGTGTCCTATATTGCACAAAATAAAAATCAATTTCGAACAAAGCAATGGCAGGAATAAGGAAGTTTGCATTGATGACTACTCCTCACCACAAATCAAGGAGATAATCGCTAAATTGGGTAAAATAGCAATAGAATTGTTTGTATGCAAATTGTTAATGAATCGCTTATAATTGGGTAAAAGTAATTAAGAATAAGAATTTTTTCTGCCGATACAGATTTATTGCCATCAACTTTCTAAAGATTCTTGCTGACCTTAACAGTGCTATACCTTATGGATTAGTCTTGCTGAGATTTCTATTTCTAGCGCTTCGATCCCCATTTACTTCTTAGGTATATGGTGTTGTTCCAAGCTCCGACTATGACCGAAATGACTTTAGCTATCTTCAGTTTCCAGCCCTTCTTAATTTCTCTGACTAGGAGTCCTTATCGTTCGATCTTCTGATTCTCTTTTGAGTTGACTCGGGAGTCGCCTGATACTGCAATGTCGATTATAGTTGCTTGTTGTTTTACTTTGCCACCAGCAGAATGTCTGGTTTATAGTGCTCTATTCAATCGATGATCTGTTTGGATACTGAAGTCCCATAGAAGATTCATTTTGTCATTTTCTAGGACTGGTTTATTTTTACCTTCATGTTGGTACCTTCATGTTGCTCTCATGATGGAATCCTAATTTCTTTCAAACCCTAGTGTACAAATGTTACAAATGTTAGCGATTCGATCATGTTTTGCTTTATAATAAGTTCCAGATATTTTATCTTTATTATAAATTTCAGAAAAAGATGAAATTCTTGTGATTGATAATGCTGTTGTATTATTCAACAATATCAAAGAAAATTTTCTACTGCACTACAAATTTAAAATTGTTCCAAAATTTGTAAATAAATTTTGGAGCTTTGTCAATTATTTTCAACCGATACACAAAGTTATAATGTCGACATTGAATTCTGAATTAAGCAATCAAAAAGATTTAAAGAAGAAAGAAATCGATAATTTGATATTACAAATTTTGGTGGAAATTTACTGCGACATTTTGAAAGAAAGTGCTAAACTTTTTATTGATCATCAACAGTATGACAAGGAACTGGTTCAAGATTTCAAAGATCTTTTTAATAATGTCATTGACTATTTAATTGAAGCTTTCAAAATAATATTCGGCAGTGAGTTTTATTTCTGTTCATATTATGCAGTTTACCACGAGGACTTTCTGGATTTAGTTATTAAAATAGGGCTGTTCATTACAGATATTGTATTGTCAGATCTGTTTCTATGGGTTAACTATAGTTTTGCAAGCAAAATTCTTTTGAAAGCTCGTTCGAAAACCCGCTAACATTAACATGTTGAAATACAAATAGATATTACACGCCGTTTTCTAAACACTTTAATTTATGGAATTTTATCTATTAAATTACACTTGCATAGATTTGGAGTTACTTTACTGCAGATTAATAGGACTGTTAAATGACCCTCCAATTATATGGAAATTTAGACTCACCTTGAATAGTACATATTAATCACTGTATGCTCTTAGTATTCAATGGATGTCTTTTTTCATAGAATTAGAGGGTCACTTAGCAGTCATATAGGAATAATCAAGGGCGTTATCCGGATATCCGGTATTTCTATGATACCGAGGACGACCTATATAAGCATAGATGTTTTATTGAACTGATTGAACTGATCACTGATCGTCCAGATCATAGTAGAGTAAGTACACGATGTTGTTTAGCAAATACTAAATTATATTATTTTCAGATAAAAATGCTGAAGTCAAAGAGGAATTAATCCAGATGGTGAGAAGTAGAATCAATGCAGAATACATGGACCAATACCTTCTACCTAAATCAATCAATAACTTTGCATGGCCATTATTTGAAGAATTCATCAGAATGAGTTCATACAGTGTCTATTTCTTTGATAAAGTTTTAGATAAAGCGAAGTTACAAGGTTTAGATCCGACTATTTTTAATTCAGTGAAGGAAGAGATAGCATTTGACATTTTATTTCAGCAAGTTCAGTCTTTGACCAATGAAAGCTTATATCAAGGATTTGACTTTAACTACATTCATAGAAATGAAATCCATCTTTATATTAATATCAATGATATCTTATTCGATAAGCATTTCGATTTTTTAAAATCTTATCTTGGTATTGGATCTACTAATCTTATAAATTTTGATGTTTTTAAATTTTCGGAAAACTTTACTGATGCTATTATAGAGAGTAACAAAAGATTATTTAATTCCCAGAATATGATTGAAGATATCCTACACGTTATTCATCAACATGATGAATTGTAATGGCTAAACTTATTTGCTCAGTTAAACATACTTTCTCAGAAATAAATAAATCAGATTCATGACTATGTTGCTGAAATTTGAAAATTATTTCATATATGAAAAATAAGCAGGTTCAACTATATTTTTAAGGATAATGACCTAATTATAACACCCATAAATCTTCACACATATTACAGATGACCTAGTAGGTTCATGTATTTATAATTCATATAGTACATATAATATTTATATAAATAATTCATTTATAATATTAATTGCATACTAATATACTTTATACAGAATATGTATTCTCTATTCTGTTTCAACATGGGTTATGGAAGGGCTTTTTTGGTGTCAATAGAAACATAATTAGCTAATACATGCACATTCACACATCTATTATTTTTTATCTCTATATCTAACTACCTACTATTAAGATTCCATATTGTAGAAATGATAGGTTTTTAAAAAGCTTTGTAGCCCAATGTTTCTTGAAATCTGCTTAAATTTGCTTATTAAATAGATATTCAATCATAGCAAGATACATAACACCATTTTTTAAGATTATTATATTAATACTAAATGTGATCCCCATTTTGTAAAATAATTCATTTATGAATAGCACCAAAAGTATGCTTTGTATTTTCATAAATTGAATGTAATAATTGTTTTACATTAAATGCATCTTTGCTATCGAATTTCTTTATTTATAGTAAGAGCTTTTAGTAAATATTATAATCATGTACATGTTGATTATAGTAATTATCCGGAAAAAACTAAACTTTTATTAAAATTTGTATCTTTCATTGTAAGACATAATTATTTTGTAGAATTAAAAAAACAGGAAGGGTTCAGCTAGACATACTAAGGATACATTGTAATCTGGACACAAAATCACTGATTTGTTTAGTGAAGAATATCATATTCACTGGCTGGACTTTCTTTTTTAGTGAAAATTCTTTTTCCTCCTGAATAAATTCCGCTTTTGAATTGTAATTTTCATTTCATGATTTTCAAAATTTTTATTGCACAATCTAAGTATTTAACACATCAATATATGTTTAAAAAATTAAGATCGTGTTGAATTTGAATGATCGGTTATGGAAACCCTGTTGAAAATATTATCTAAAGGTTTTACCTTTGCAATTGCTAAACACAATATTATCATTATTACGATAATTACAGAGATCAACAATGCCAGAGTAACACTTAAAAGGCATTTTACTCTGCCAAGTTTCATGTCATATTTTCGATATTTTTTTGCTCTGTAGTCTGAATATGCCAGTATCATCAAAATTAATGACGAAAACCCGAAGATAAAAAATGGCGGAATAAACAAAATGAAAATGGAAAGGTTGAAATATTTCCAATTGAATCGTCGTCGTTTTACTATTGTGGATTCTATAGAAGACAGATCTTCATCACTGACAATCTCTTTGATACCATCTCGTATATAATATAAATTCTCTCTGTTGCCTTTTCTCTGATTGTTGTCCACTGAATTTTCTTCATCTTCAATATAATCTCCCGAGGAATCAGAGGGAGGCCTGATTTTATCGACATGATATCGAGATAATTTAAGTTGCTTTCTAGATCCTTGTTCGTCTTTAGACATTATTTATTAGTGATATTCAGTAAATTTCAACCTTATAGATATCAAAATATTCCCTCTCTCATTGTAAAATAACTTTTATAGAAATTGATATGGTTAGAATTTCTGTTTGGGGAAAAAATTTCAATCGACAGACCTGAATCTATTTCTATTGTCTTATTTTTAGAAAGCTATTTTTTGCATAATTATCAACAAAGATAAAGTGGAGTTGAGTTTCGTCTCTTGAAAATGCTGAATATTCGGTTGAGTCATCCATAGGGAAGATCAACATAAAAGAATTTAGAAATATTTGTCATACTTTTATTGATTAAATGGAATGATTTAACAAAGAGCTCTTAAATTCAGTATCTCATATAAACATCTATGGTTTTATACAGAAAGCCAAAATATTTCCTACCTTCAGGCTGGTTTGATAATGACTAAGTCACGTGTAAAAAGATTGTTCAGGTGTTTAAAAACTTCCTGATTGAGATTTATGAGCCCTATGATATGGCTCATAAATCTCAATCAGGTTACTGTAACGGATAATATGGATAGCATTTATACACTTATAAAGGGCATACATTTCAAACATAGATGAAGTTGTTTGGAGATTTATGCCCGCGAAATCAAAGTGTTAATGCAATTGTTAATGTCTCTGGATATCTGTGGATAAAAATACAATTAAAAGTTT
>JAYMFX010082222.1:0-19309 GCA_036784945.1 Monocelis spectator | reverse complement strand
TAGCTTCCAATCCTATTAAATAAAGCACGCAATAGTTATAAGGGATCGTCTGCCCTTTCGTGAAGTTAATTTTTTTAATGAGTACCTTTTACTTTTTATGGCTTGATTTTATTTATTTAGTCACGTTTGAGTTAAAATGATATATTTAAGATTTAAAGTTACCAAAATAATTAATCAATATTAAAGCCGAAGCATTCATTTAGTTGATCGACAAAAATCAATAAAATTGAAATATTGTACATACATACATTGTAATGATAGAAATTTAATTAATAAAAAATCACTTTTAAATATTTCGATGATTATTCAGATGATGTGAGGACGATTAAACTTTCTCTTTTTTGGAGCAAATGTTGAGCAAAACAACCTATAATAAATTATATGACAATATAGGGAGAATGTAGTTTGGGTGAGTTGCTGATCAAAACAGTTGATTAGGTGATCACAACATGAGAAAAGGCGCCACAAATTTAGCTTCTCATATTGATTTATTCATTCTCTTTTAATGGAGAAAGTTTTAGAGATCTCGCTGTGATATAGTTAGCTATAAATTGTGATGGATTAGGGGCTACTTTTAGAAAGTTTTAAAAGTTGGTGTTATTTTTTTAAATCTGAGAGATACGCAGGTAGGTGATAATAATAGGCGATAATAGGTAATAATAATATAAGATTAAATGAATATTTATTTGAAAATTAGATTTTAATTAATATACAAAAGCTATTTTATTGAATTGTAAACTGAAAGGTATTATTTAAATAAGCTCTTTCTGTGAAACTTAAATTCGATGATTCCGTCATCAGAATATAGTTATATATTAATATGAAAGGTATAGAAAAACAATATGTCCTGAATTCTTAATTTTTAACGATATTGTCAATTGTAGTAGCATTTCCATAAACATTTCCATATATAGTTCCTCGAACCTCGAATTAGACCCTCGAATTCTATGGAAATTTAATAGGCCCTCCGCGTTCGATACGGTGGACCATTGTATTCTATTACAGCGTCTCCAACATCGGTTTGGCTTTAATGAGCTTGTTTTGGAATGTTTCGGTCATACCTGACCAACCGTCATCAAGCTGTGAGAGTACAAGGAAACAAATCAGAGTCCGTCCCGCTTATGTGGGGTGTACCTCAAGGATCAGTGCTCGGTCTGATCCTATACTCCTTTTACACGACTCCAATCACTGATATTATCACTCACCACGGTCTACAGCATCAAATTTACGCCGACGATACGACAATCTACATCTCTTTTCTTGCTGGCGACATATCTACCAGCCTCCAGAGTTTGATACACTGCCTTGACCATGTTTACGACTGGTTTAACTGCAACCGTTTGAAACTCATTACTTTGCGGTTCCCCCTTTCGTATGGATAATATTGAGGTTCAGGTTTAAAAATGGAAGAACACATAAAGAATATATGCAAATCGGATTAATCCTCATATTTCTTCCTTCGAAACCTTCGCCATATTCGATGTCATCTTTCTGAAGACACAACTAAAACCATCATTAGTGCATTTGTGTTTTCCAGAATTGACTATTGCAATGCAATACTTGCTGGTTGTACAACATCATCTCTACAATGCCTGAAAAGAGTGTTGAATTGCTGCGCTCGCTTGATTAAACGACTCCCTAGACACTCCTACATCACGACATCACGGATGCGCTACGCGAGCTCCACTGGCGCTCCATCCGTAAAAGGATCGACTACAAGATCTGCTGCCTTTTTTTAAATGTCACAATAAAACGGCACCTCCATATCTGCAATCCGTCCTCTCACCGACTGCCTCCGCAGCAAGCTCAATGAATTTGAGGTCGCAGAAGGCACTTCGTCTTAATCAATCCCAAAGCACAGTGGCGCCGCTGGTGCTTTTTGTTTCAACGCTCCTCATACCTGGAACACTCTGTCCACACAATGTCGCTCACAATCAAACTGGTTCACTTTAAAGAAATTATTAAAACCGAATTTTTCTCGACGTAATTCTTTCATGTACCTCTGACTTTGATATTTTTTATGAATTGTCATTAAATAAATTTTTTTTTTAATATTAAGATGCATTCCAACGATTGACAATATGAGTTGCAGTATCTCTCTCTAGTCTGTTGTTGAGACAGGGGGAATGTTCCGCAATGCTTATTAACATAGCTTCTTTAAATATATAGAATGTTGATTTCAATGTTATGTCAGCTAATATTCGCGATTCGCGACTGGAGGGGTTCATGGTGTGTGTCATGATATTAGGTCTCGGATGCTGCTTTCAATGTAACTCTCCGCTACAGAGGTGCATTTGATAGCAGAGGTCGTTCTTTATCAGGCAGCTTTACTTTTGATTCTTCTTTTCTTTAAGTGTGTTAAATCTTTTGTAGATATTAACAGGTACAGTTGAAGAAACTTTTCTTTAAGGGAGTATTGTTGGAGTATTTCTTTCTTGATCCAGTCTTGTGATTCATGATTTTGTCTATGTATTGATCTCGGTATCCATCTCGGAAATTATTCTTTCAAGTATTTGTTATAAATTAAATCATAAAGATTTATTTAATTAGCAATGCACATTAAAATCGTCTAAGGTCGTCCCAGAAAGAATCTAAATTTTAAAAGACTATGATGACCTAAATATTATGTATACTTATACCTTTATATTTTTAAAAACATAATATTTTAGCTGTTTTAACATAATATGTTCAGCTACAAAGTATCTGTATACCTGAGATTCGTAACCAAATACTTTTAATTGAGTGATACAGTTGGAATAGAAATACAATCCGTTTTGGAAAATTGAGAAAAATAGATTCGAAAGATTTTTGTAAGTTTATGATTGGATGCTTCACGCAATATTTCACGAGGCAAGGTTCAAAATTCTATACCTACCTATTATATACGCACATCTACAAATTACTTGAATGTTTGAAATGAATGAAATTTTTATATAGCTAATATACTATACAAGGAAACTGCAGTTCTTATTCGTTCAGTATTATTCTCTTGATCTCTTAGAATATATCTTAACTCAGGCATCAAAGTATCCATACAGTTTTACTCCCTGTTTGAGTCTACATCGAATAATTTGACACATCGAATTTATGGAAAATATTATGATTGATATACTTTGATTTATTCATTGTGAGAGAGTGGAATTTGACAACGACTCAGTATAATATCTTGTTTTATCGACTTGATTAAAGTTCTTAATCATTACTACATTCTATATTAAGGAGAACGCTTGTCATTATATACCTACGCTTGAGATTGTGTAGACAATTATTATATCGATCAAGTTGTTGAGATTAAAGAGACATAATATACGGTATGGTACTAGTCGGGACATGTTTGCCTGCGACTGTGTGCAGGGTAAATCCCCCAGATAATGTCTGCTGTGTTTTTCTTTAATGAAAACATGCGAATATTGCTTTAAATTCTCTTTGTTACAAATCTACACATATACCCTTCAATGTTCCGTCTATACTCATATAAAATAGCTGACAATATAGAGAGATATCTGGAGGGAGAAATGTGTGACGATTATTCGGTATGACTCACACAACCCTATTATAATACTACTACCAATCTTTGTCAGGCCAATTCGATGTTGAAGTAAAGAGAAATAATGACTTATTAATTCATGGTGTTATTTTGTGACATTATCTTGCTTGGAGGAATATTGAAAATAATGAATAATGAATTTAGTTTTCTTTATTCTTGAGATTGATTCTCAATAGCTTTTGGATTATGAAATGCCACTGTGGAACTCGCGACGGTAAATATTATTTTATAGAATATTTATGATAAATTCAATTATTCTTTATCTAAGTAGTTAACATTATAATTGTCTAGTTTGGACAGTTTAATTATACATCTGTCAGTCAATTTCTACAATATGGACTAATCTAAAATTGTTGAGAAAAATCCAACATCTATGTAAATCTATAGGGGATTTGCCCTTATTTCCCTTTCCAATTGTATCCTGCATCCTTGATGCGAACTATAATTTTGACTTCTAACTCTCTCTATATATAATTCTTCATTTTAGACCAAGGCCTTGACTTTAATGGTCGTCAGTCTCTTAGACAACATAATGAATCTATGCCATTGTGCGGTAAGTTCTTGTGGACATCATTAACAGTTTTAATTGTAAATATTGTGGGTTGATTAAATAGTTTAGCTACTAAGCCAATGTTTATTCGATTAAGTTGGGGGGGAGTCCTCAGAATCATCGAGTTCAGCATCTTCAGTGATGTCAAAATCTTATATTTTGGACTCCAGATCCCATGACCCTTCAGATATACAGAAGAATTGACTATTTGGGAAGACAGGTTCAAAAACACAACCTTAAAGACTCGATTCGTATGTTAGAGTGTGTGAAAGAAACTGACAATCACTCCGGTGGGACAGAGCAAAAATTAGACTTGGTTCAACGCTTCACCAACTGGGAGACTTGTCGATTATCCAAAGTGCATTACTCAGACAATAGAGATTACTTATAGCTTGACTGTTGCTATTAATTGTAGGGTCCAACTAATCACTAACCACTGCTAGAGTGACTCAAAGTCAAGATGATATTAGCACAACACCAGCTTAGCGCAAAATATTGATTCTCTGATACTTGCTCATATAGCATGATTCCATCTTCTTTTATAAATGTATATATAGTAAGTGTGTTGCGACTAAATGTTGTGCCATTAACTGAATTATGATCATGGAAAGGGATCGATACGTCTCCATCAGTTAATAATTAGTTTGGTCTAATCTACTGAATATCATAATGTAGACATTGTATAAGTAAGTAAGTATGTATATAAGCCTACATATAGTTGCTGCTTTGATAATAAGTTGAATTATGTGGATGTAATCCGTATATTCATTTAACTTACTTATTTCTGAAAGACTTTATTCACTTTTCACTGAAATATTGTTTCAATAGAATTTACCTTAATGAGATATGTATGTATATAATATATGAAACATTTTATAAATGAATACATATCCCCTCTTTTGCCTCTATACAAGAAACTTAGTCCTTAACGTTAAAAGTCAATCGAACACACTTATTAAGTATGCTGACGACTCAACCCTGATGATACAACATAAAAATTCCACGAACATTACGGATGAAATCAAAGTTTGTGTTGACAACTTCGAAACCGCTTGGAAGAGACTTGATGTTACCTTAATATAAAAAAACACACAAAAATTCACTATTTACCGCAAAAACGCTTGAATAATCCCTCTGAGCAAATGACAATTGTATAGAGTTTTGAGTTGCAGGTGACACACCTGCAACTCAAAACTCGATTAGTCCATTCAAATTAATAAGATAAAGTCCAAATGCAGCCAAAGGATGTTTCTTGTTTCATGTTCATACCTTGATATCGTCCAGCTAATTCGTAGCCTACTCGAATACTGCGGTCCCCTGATGGTTGGTTTTAAGAAACAGGAAGATAACGACCCTGAACAAAATATAACTCTGAGCTCTCAGAATAATTACCCTAATGCCTCATTTAGCAGTCTATTCGGGAAAAGAATCAAGCAAATCAAAAGCCTCTACACCAAAGCGGCTAATAACCCTGAGCATTCGTTTCATCAGATCATTCCCATATTTTGTTAATAGATCAAACTTTTTTAGACAGCCAATCTGAAATACTGATATTAGATTAAGATCATTCATCCCTTACACCACATTTCTCATGAACAATGAGGCTGACGGAGGAGATCCTGTTTTCAGATGACCTGGTTATCTCAGCAAGTACTGCAGAGAAGGATGACAAGATGGCAGGAGGAATTAGAATAAATGCATTCTAAGTTGCCATTCATGCCAAAAATTAAGAAGTTAAGTAAAAAGGTATACGAGCTAGAATAAAGGCAGCGTGGAGCAAGAGGATGGGGTTGAGGGTGATATGTGATAAGAAGATACGAAGGTGTGGGCTGGTGAGACCAATGATGTTGTATGGCGTTGAAATTTGAACACTAAAAAAACTTGAAAGAACAGAAAAAGAACAGAGATGCTGATGCTAAGGGATTATATTTCCCTAGTAAAGTGATTAGAAAGTCTGGGAGTATGTCGTATTGTGAAGAAGGCAAGAGAAACAAGGCGGATACAGAGACCAAGTGACAGACTGTGGAAATATCTGTCTTATTCTTTGATATAATGAATGTTTACTTGAACTTTTGGCGAATTAGAAAGTGAACCAACATGTAAAAGAGGAGAAATTATTTGTTACTTTACTGTTTCCAAAGCTCAAATGTCTATATAAGTATATAGAAATGTGCGACTGAATTGAGGAAGACTGTTTTGAAAGAGATTCTATAATAAAATATTTGTGAGTCCAGTCACTTTACTGATTGGACTCAGATTTTGACATAGCTCGTAACACTTACATGACTTTTCAGCATGTCATATTATATGTAGATATATTTGAATGTTTTCCGATATTCATTTATCTATACAATATAATTAATTGGGCAATCGTATTTATATCCTTTAGGGGAGAGAACTGGCCGAGTGTTGGTCCAGCTTTACAAAAGAGAAGGCAGTAATCTTGGTCTCACTGTCAGTGGGGGATCTGATAGAGGAGAAGCCCCAGTCATCTCCAGCATTAGGCCAGGAAGCATCGCAGACAGGTAATGTCATGACACAATCATTACAATCTATTAGCTTTTACAATGTTTAATAATTTTTTGAGAGATGTTAGAAATAACCATTGTAATTCTTTTTATAGATAAATAATATCTATGTCACATCTGTCGTAGGTGTATTATTGTTTATTAGCACAACGAGTATGGTAACTCAAAATTATGTGGGTAACAAGGTTTACAAAATAAAGAATGCTTAGAAAAACAAAAACATGGAGGATTGAAGAGAGAGTCAAATTGCAATCAGTCAGGGGGCTCACCAGCCAAACCAAAGTGTTTTCTTCTAGTTTGAATCTGGCTATCATAGCGAGAGGATGACCTTTCTTGGAGTTACGAGTCACCGGTCGTCCTATAAACCTTGGAGGAAGGAATAAGAAGGCAAGCGAAGTTGGTTCTTTGTTTGAGTGAATCTTACGGGCAAGACTCTGTCGGTGCTGAGAGCGACGAAGAGTGAGATTGATCCAGTTCAGCCGAGATAGGAGAGGCTGTGATGATGTGAGGGCCTTTGCTTGGTACACTGAAATTGAGGCCGCGTTCCAGGCGTTGTTGAGCTGTTAATGGAAGTCCAGATTTGGTCGCAGTAGTCGAAGACGGGAAAAACGAGCGTTTGGACGAGACTCTTCCCTAGGTTCTCATTGAGGAATCTAGATTACCGAAGGATTTGACAGATCCGAGCCTTAGCTTTCTTCGAACTTACGAAATCTCCATAAAAACCTTTGAAATATTTTATTTAAAGCCCCTATGAAATTTAATTTGATTGGCTTTGAGTCCCCGGAGCCAATCTCTATGACTGTAACTATGTTTAAGTGAATGTTTGCCTCCAATAATGGTGTAACCGCTATACTCTATGTATCATACTTCCATAGAGATGTAAGTAGCAATTTAGATTTTTACATTTTTCTAAATTAAAATCGATTGTACATTGTAAGTTTATGCATTTTTTCATTTTTCCTTGATAATATATGAATCCTTTTAGTAAGAAGAGATTGTGTCGAGATTATATATGCCGCATAATTTGAATTGTTTGCAGAATACCATAGGTCAAACAGAGTACTCTCGACTCTAAGGTCAATTTATTCATTGACAATCTAAGATACCCTAAATTATTAGAGAATCTCTCAATTACTGTTTTATTGATTCGTCTATTTACCAATGTTTTAGGCCTTATATGCTAGGTCTAACCCACCAAGTTCTATACAGATATCACTTGTTTGTTTTATTGTAATTTCTCTTTCGGGCACATAAATGTATACCACAATGCGCTCTTTCTATTAGAATGGGAATATATTGATTACATTGACTGATTGACATTTAGTGTTGGTTTTAGTCAGCTCTGAATTCTTATTATAGGTATAGCGCGAGTTAGTAACTGATAGTGAATCCAATTATAAACAATATATTTGAGAATATAAGAAGACACAGTCAATTTGGTTTACAGCTATATTAAGTGAAAATTTCCCTTTAAATAAATAAATAAAATGATAGTTTTCATTTTCTCAAAGCACTTTCAAAAAATACACCATTTCCAAAGTCAATCCTGATAAGTCATTTGCATTTTGTAAAAGTGTTCAAAAGTGCCCACACGCATCTCTCTCTCATAATGGTGACGCGGGGTGCACTAATTTTCATTTGGAATCAAGTGTTCAATTATTTATGCCACTTTCAGCGCAGGATGACACCGCGAATTTGTGGCAAATTAACTCTCTCAGCAGGTTGCTTCCCGATAATTGATAAGAAACCACAGAAATATGCCATGATAGCAGAGATCGTGCACATGCTCTGACATTTCCCGTACATTCATAGATATCAGTCTATATGTAAATGTGTACATATATAGCATTGAGAATGTATATACATTTGGGTAGAGGGATAGACATACAATCCTGTTTATCAAATTCTGACAAAGACATTCTGACGGCATAATACTAATTGAATTATTAAAATGATAAAAGAAGCTTCGAATATGCTAAGTATAAATATTTCAAATTATGTTAAAATTATAATTTTAGTGTAGTAGTATAAATATGTGTATATATACTGATACAGTCAGCGATGTATAGGATAACATCCGCAAACTATTTAACGTCTGGTTGAGCCGTGAGTCGAGACCAAACTGTTAAATAGTTGAGTAGAGCTAACTCGCGGATGCTGTCTGGTTGGTAACGATTTCTTCACCTACCCAGTTGTTCGGCGGAAGTATTTTGTTAATTTATACTCCTCCTAATTCATTCAGAGTTATAAATTATAAAAAAATATACTGTGGTCATCCTATAGATACCTTAATATTAAAATTAACATCCTACTGAGAACAATTGGATAGATATATCTCTTGATATTAGAGAATAGCCAATATAGTAAAATTGAAAGACAATAAGTTTGATTTTAAAATAGGATGCTATTTTTAGCTTTTAGATAAACCAGCCAATCGGATATCAATGAAATTTAGAACACCTTAGAATATGATACTGTAGATTGCATATAGATATTTGTTATTAACTGAGAATTGAACGCCAGTAATCAAGAGAAATTATGCAATTTTCTGTATACGGAGTTTATTTTTACAAATATAATTTCCTGCTGATTACCGATTATCTCTAGCACAATATATGTATTTAAAACATAAAATTATAATGGAAATCTCATTGGCTACAATCATACTATAGATATAGTTCATATTTTTCTCTTGAAAATGAGACCCCATCAAACCTCTTCGTGGACTCTAAAAACAAATTGAGTCTTATTTATATTTATAGGGGTTGAATTCTATTTCTGTAAACTTATTAAATGTCGAATTAAATGATCGAAAAGTCTCTATTGATAGATGAATTGAGTGCTACTGAATGATTTGCACTGAATATCAGGATTGATAGCAGACTAATAGAGTAAAAAAACTAATTTTTATACGCGAAGACAAAGCTCATATGGATCGGACTATTATCTTTTGTCTGCTCTGTCAGAGAAAATAAATTGTCCGATCTCTATGCTGGCTCTCATTTCAATCATCATTTATAGAAATTCCATTATCTTGCCAATGTCATCTTGCCATTTATCAACTTTTTTACGGCAGAGATTTTCGATCCAATATATTCGTATATAACGTGTAAACTTATTAATTATTATTATTATTAAATTGTAAATTTCTGAAAATTGAATTAATATATTCTGATTATCAATTATTGAATAAATAAGTTTACAAGTATTTTAAATAAGATGCTTTGAAAATCTGTGATATTTGGCTATACCTAAGGCTAATTCAATTTCAGTCTGCTATGCATAAATTCATTTCTGACATTTAAAAAAACTGATTTCATCAAATGAAAGATTGGAATCTACACTCTTGATTCATGATTTCCCCTCTCTGAACGAAGGCTTCCTTGAAATAATTTTTAAGTGCAGCGAAGTCATATTAGAATATTTTTACAGTATACCGGAGTTTTACCTCCTGAAATAAGGAGAACAAGTTTTCATAAATGATGCAGTTCACAATAAGTACAACTGGAATTTGCTATGTCGAATGAAATGTGAGAATTTGGTGGTTATTCGGAGCAGGCAGTGTTATAGTATAGTGGCTATAGGATTCCATCGAGCAATGTGTGTTTGGGGAAATTCTCAAAATTTGTTCCGAGTTATTCTGAAAATCATTCTGAACATCCTGATTGAAAAACTTAATAGGCTTCGCTTATTGCCCGCGGGTTAAACAAATTAACCGCACATTTGTCAGTTATCTATCTGGTCGATTAGAGAAAATCGAAATAAAACTATACACAGTGATGCTATGGATAATCTTTTGTCCATAATTGGGAAATCTCTGGTGTATAGAGACATTATTCAAAAACTAATCAATACATACATATCAGTTCAATTTCATACATCGATGATAAATATTTGTTATCTGAAATAGAATTAGCTTTTTTAAGTGAGATAGCGATTAATATAATAAATAAAGGATAGTCTAATGAACGCCAGATTCAAACGATTCTATAAAGATAGAAGTATTACTATTAGCGATATTTTATAAGGAAAATCGATTTTATAATTATCAATAAATAATATAAGGATTAATCCCCAATTTATCAATCAAATAATAACTGAATCAATCGATCACTGAATCAAGATCTTCTAATTTAATCTCCATACTGCAACTGATCAATAATAGATATGCTAAATGGATAACTAAAGTTCAAAATATTTTTGTAGATAGAAAATGTTTGTGCACATTTCATAGCAATATTAGACTATTTTGGTCTTCATAATTTAGAAAAATATCATTAATATTGAAGAAATAGTTCCTTAAATTAATTTAATTCTATCAAATTCCCTAAAGAATTAATTATGAAAATGCTTTATTCACTTTTTAAAATTAGAAAAAAGCTTTAAAAAATAGTTTTGTTTTAATTAATAAAAATACACGATAATTTTAAAATTTGTTTTAATTCATCAAAATAAAGAAATGTACAATAGTTTCAATTTGTTTTAATTAATTCTTAATAAATAGAAATCTGTTAAGTTTTTACCGTTAGATTTCCTGTATCTGAGTAATCACCATTATGTAACAATATAAATAGTAACTTACGTCATGCTACTAAAAATAACTTTTGTCAATTTTTTAATTCATTTCACTGCCTTATGTTGATTATTATACTAAAATATTTTTATTACATTATACTGTATATTTCTATCCACTTCATTTGTAGAAAAAGTATATAAGCGAAATCATAATTAAATTTTGTTTACCGAAAGTGAAATGATCAATCGAAATTTCTTGTTGATATTGACTCGATTATTTAACTCACATAAATTCATAGCTATATAATAACACCAAGAGAAATTCACACAGAATTGTTATTTTAGGGGAAAATGTATCAAAAGTTGAGGCTTGATATGCATAGGTACCTTTGTCGTGCTAAAACCAATAACTGAATAACTATAAAGCTAAACAAAAAAACTATAACAGCAAAATATAACTGGAAATATAAAAACGTCACTCATTTAAGCGGATCAGCGGGCTGTATCAACATAAAAATCGCAACATCGAATGCGAATCATGAAGTATATAGCAGCAATCTATAGAAAACTTTGAAATGCATAAAGAATGATTTTTGGAAATTCCTATCATTACTATAATCCTTTGGATTTCTGATATAGATCGTGGTACTATCATCAATAGGATTTTAAAATTAGATATCCTCGTGTTATAAATTCTTAATAAACTATTCTATGCATCCGTTATGAAGCAAACATTTTTATTTTTGCACTTCATGACTAAACAATTTTGTTAAGATGTCAAAAAGGTCAATAAAAGCTATATTAGCAAGGGTCAACTTTGTCAAGAAAGCATGAAGGTCAATTTATTATTATTGTGTTAATTCAATTTATGATTATAACCTCTTTCTATTTTTTATTGTTTATTGATGAAATATATGTCTCCATGCGTTTGACACAAGTTGTTTATTTGAATTAATCATTTTTATCAATTGTTTATCTTTATCGTACAATACTTTCGTGTTTCTATAAATAATAGAAAACTTGTTTGACAATAGAATGAGGGGACATTGTTATCCATAGTAATCTCAACCAGAATCCATACAATAATTTTGCTACGAATTAAAAAAATCCCCTTTATAAATTGTGCAATCATAATAAGATTGTGATCTTAGAATGAATTCGAAAGATTATTTTACTAATTCATCATTCATTTGGGGAATGGAAAACTTTGCTTACTGAAATAAGATATTCGTGCTCTATAGAATTTCTAAAATTACTTCTTGGCACGTATTTAAAAATTCATTAAAAAAAGTTTTAAAGCCTCTGGAATTTCATTGATTTCACGTGTAGCTTTAGAGTAAAATTGTTAATGAATTTTTAAGATCTTATTTAATTGGAAATACATTAGAGCGAGGAACATAATTGCAGTTTGGGTTGTTCGAGTAAAAAATTGCATGCCTCTGATAATTTTCATTTGATCACATCTCCAAAAGGAAATTAATTAGCTATGTAGCTAAAATTCTATAAACTTGTAGGTATTTAACTATAATTTAAAGTCCATATTGTGTGAGCACATAAAACTTTCACTTATAAGTTAGCCTTAACACGATCTATAAAAGTTATTGATCGACAGAGATTAATTAATTAAATTTTATAAAACATTGTTGAAATTTAATTTACAAGCTAAAACAGAAGTAATTGTCTAACTGCAGATGTAAATCTCATGTTTATTTATATGAGGCATATATATAGTACATATACTATACGGTTAAGGAATTCCCTTCAATACTGAGGAGATACGAAATGAAATTTGATTGGTTGAATGAAATGACTCAAAACTGAAAGCAGTTACTCATTTTAGTCGAATAGTTAATTAATCTAATATCATTTACCTGCTTTATTGTAATTTCGCTCTCTTTATTTTTCTCTCGTGGTAGGCACAAAAATACGTTAAATCGCTACACCTGCCTACTAAAATGCTTTCAATTAGAATGAGAATGCTTTGACTTCATTGGCTGATTAGCATCTGCGCTATATTTTCTTATTATAGCATAAATAGAAACCGGTGTCTAGAACACTAAGACACCGTCATTCTTTTTATTAAAGCTTTTTATTGCACTTATGCACATATGTATAAAATCTTCATCGAAAAGAAAAACGACGTTACGGAATGTTTTGCACATCTAATTGTTTTAATGAGTTTTCGTTGAAAATCAATGAAAATTTGATTATATCTTTCAGGAGTGATTGCCTGCTATCCAATGATAATATTCTCGCCATCAATGGTGTTGAGACTGTATCCCTTAAGCATGACGAAATTGTCCGTCTCGTGAAAAATTCGGGACCACATATTCTTATCGAAGTGGAATATCAATTGCCAGAACCACGTAAGAATGAAAAACGACATGAAAATTAATAACCTCGACAATTCAATGTATTAAGGTTATTTTAAGAGAATATTGGAATAACATCAACACTTCCAAAAACAAGAATTAAAGCCTAGACAGCTCTCACCTTTCATCTGATTTAGGAAATAACTGTGTCGAGGTTATTCCTCGAGGTTATTCCAGTATAGAGAATAACACTGTGTCGAGGTTTTTCCTGTCACCTATTTTTAATCTATAAATTTTACACAGGTATACGTATAGTATAAGAGTTAGCGAATGCTTGTCATTGAGTATCTCTTCGTATCGTGAATATTAAATTAAATTAATTTGCAGCGTCAAATTACAGTAAATTCAATTTCTTATTCTAAAAACAACAACAACTGCCGAAAATCTGAGGGAGGAAATTAAGCGATGGAAAATGAGAATGATGACACTATACCTATATTGATCTATGTCGTCTTGTTTTCTATTTTATATGAATGGAAAGTTAATCAGACAATCTGCTTTTCCCATTTTATCGAGCATCAACTTTTTTTCTTTTAAATCATGAAATTCCGAAGTGAAGCTTATAATCAAGAATGCTTTGATAGTTTTCTGTCAGGAAATTTCGACAATTGAATTAAGAAGATTACGATTTGCATAAATATTTTAAATAAATATGTATTTAGCTAGCTCTAAGTTATTGTAAATGATTACTTTGTTTTTGATGAGTTTATTTAAGATATAACTATAATTTAAGAACGCAAATGAAATATCTATAGTTTTATCTCAATGGATTATCACCTAAATATTGCCATCTCTTACAGAAGCTTTGTTTACTCTTACAGAGAAAATAAAAATTGTCCGATATCAATGAGAACAGTTTTCTTATGTGATCTTATTTTATCTATTGATTTTAATGTCGATGTAGATAATGTTCAACTATAAACATGGCCCTTTTGCTCTATTCTAATCGGCATGTTTTATATTTCAGCTTCTCTTGCAAGAGCTGCATCAGCTAAACGGACACAAGTCACTCTGGAAAGAGATGGAAGCGAAAGTTTCGGTTTCATCGTACGAGGGGGTGCATCTCGAGAGCCTGTGTTGTCTCGCCCTATCACTGTGATGAGTGTACGTCCCGGCAGCTCCGCAGAAAGGTAACCCAATTTTTTTGAAAGTTAGAAAAGAATAGCATTCCTCGTCTGAGACTCAGGAATGCTATAAAATTATGTAAATAAAGCGTATGCAAGCTACATTACTTAATCTGTTTAACAAGATACGCTGTAATTAATATCGTTAAATATTAAATTAATAACAGTTAATAAAATTCGATGAGGTTCTTAGAAAAATCTAAATGTTTATTCCTTTATAGAGATGGTCGTATAAAAGCTGGTGATCGTATTCTTGCTATTAATGGACGACCCACCGAATCAATGACTTGTGAAGAAGTTCTTGGTCATATGCGAACAACAGAATTTGAGCTACAGCTTTTTATAGAATACGATGTCGATAAGGATGGTATGTAAATATTTCCAATATTTTTAATATGACATCGATTTTATTCGAGAAAAACTCTATCCTCCACCACCGCTTTCTATATACAAATGCAGATTAATTTAATATATCAAATTAGAATGGAGAGAAGAGAATTTAATCAAGATTGATCGTTGTAAATATTATGCACTCGGCTAACATACATTAAGTATCATATCATTTCACCTGGCGTAGCTTTAATCGAATGCAAATATCAGTTTTTTTAAGACAAATCAACGCAAGAAAAGTGAAATTGGTAAAACCAAAAAGAATCTTTCTCAAGGGGTGTTTGAAACAAAATTGTCAAACTATCATTTTTTAATTGTTAATTATTGAAAAACCATTTATTATGTATGGTGTTACGAAAGCATTTCGGGTAAGTAAGTATACGGTGAAAGAATCTATGGTACAAAAATAACAGAAATATGTAGTAGAAACAGGTAATAAGTGGTGAAGGGAATGGAGGATTTGATACGCCTGTCGGTTAGTCTACTGGTAAGAATTACTATCGTCAGAATATTTGAATGTTACATGTGTATATGGGGATTTAAGATTATGTGTGTATGGTGACAGTAGAGCGTTGGTTTTGGGATGGCACCTTTCCCTGGGGATAATACTTTAGTCGGCTGCCTAACATGATGTGAATTTTTACAATTTGACATCTTACAGCTGTGATAATAGGAGGAAGCTCATATGAGGAATAGTATCAAATATCTTCCATAGAATTGCTAGTCGAAGGCTAGAATTGAGTTCAACTCATAATAAATTTCGTATTCCGTATGTTTCTTCCATTCTAAAATGATTTTAATGAGTATAGGAATTATAGGAATGCCTTTATGAATGAAAAAAGGTGATTCAAATTTTATTTGATTGTAAATTATTGACACCTTGTCATCCATTTCCTGAATTGGAAATAATGTTGAAATGCTCGCATGAATCTGGTAGTGATTTGAGCGACAGATAATGAAGTACGTAGTTATACAGGCATTACCACATATCGATAGAATTATACTCCGGAAAGGTTTCCGGATGATTAGCTCTGATCAATATCGACATAGTATATCTAGGCAGTAATAATTTAGATGATATCGCCTATCAGAATCAGCTCAAACCTAAACCTAATAAAGCGTGCGAGAGAATTACGAACTAATGCATTTCCACCATCAACAAAAGTCTGCTTACAGTGTAATCTAATTTCTATTCTAGTGTGTATACTTGCATAGCATAATAGAGAAAATAGCAGGAATGGCAAACTTTTTTCGTAGGGACAAATATGTCTTAGATTAACCTAATTTTTAACACATGCTATGGGTAGGTACCATTTATGCGCTACTTTTAGACTGAAAATTAGTTTGAAATTCACAAATAAGCCAGATGAATTCTAATTTTACATTTCATTAATTCATATTAGAAATAGGCGACAGTCCTATGTAAATAATTTATAGCGACACTCTTCTATAAGTCCGCGTAGATTTATCGATTTTTTGAGGCATACGAAGAGTAAAAACAATTAATTTGAAAAATTATCAACTTTTAAAAATGCTTTTTACTCAGAACTCAATAATACACATTAATTATAAACTTATATAGTTTATACTCCTACAGTTGAATTTCATTGGTATTCAAGATGTAGATAAGATATACCATATAGTTAAGAAATTTAGTAAATATTCTTTACTTATTGATCCGTCTGAAGTGTCGCTATAAATCTACGCGGACTTATAGAAGAGATATCATTTATGTCATAGAAATTGGACAGATAACGTTCGATTTCTGTGCGAATTCTTTGGGCAGAGATTTTATAATACTTTAATTTGGTTGTTCGATCGGCATCTCATATTGATTTCTCTCTATTCTGCATTCTTTGTGATTCACGATGAATGAATTTCTTTTTATTCTGGATGAAATAGATTTTTATTTAATCTAACCGCAGAATTTTTTTCCATTTCAGACAGTGCTAAACGACACACTCAAGGAACAGTATTGGTCGAAGTACCAAAGCGACCTACTGAACGTTTAGGAATTTCGTTAGCTCCTATTCATGACCAAGGAAATTTGGGCGACATTTTCTACATTGATAATATAAGAGAAGGGAGTATAGCTGACAGGTAAGTAGCTTTAATACACTCTCCACTCAATAACTCTCCAATAAATACATTTTTCATTTTTCGTATTATATTTCATTTTGCCCATCAGGTCACTAAAATAGGATGTCTCCTTGATCGGAAACAAAACAACACAACAAACTTTTTTGCAAGGTCATAGTCTTGACCCTTAGAACTCAATACTAAGTGACAATTTTGTTAGTAAACTCTTGAAATTATTCAACAAATATTGAAGAATATTATGTTTCAGTACTAATTAAGAATCCCTAATTGAATTTGGGAGATTTTTTTATGCTAAGAATGCAAAGTACATACATATTCCTATAGATTAAGAATTTGTTCGCTAAAAGTTGCAACATAAGACATATCAGATGGATCGGGTATAGTATACCAGCGTGTTTTATGTTTAGTAACATGTCAGATGATAAGATGATAGTGGCGCTATAAGTTGTGTATGTAAGTGGGGAGTAAGTTTGACCGCGCTATCACCATAATTCACTAACAAATATCTCTGAAAGATTGTGCAGTAATTAAAACGCGCCTGTTGCCATGTCCCTTTGAACAGCATGGTATAGTCTTTTCATTCATGGCTACAGATGTATACAGTCTATATATTACAGAAAAAGGCATTTTACAATTGCAAATCTGGAAGCTTTTTCGAGGTCAACATCTCGGCAACAAATGCTCCTTCTCCACTCATGTAATGCACAAACTGTTTGACTATAGTTCTAAATACAGGCCAATGCTACACATTCATTTCAATAAACCTGACAAAAACTTTTTATCAAAATTGATGAGTTAATTTCCTTTTATATATTTTGACATGAATATTATTCACTTACTATAAATGTAGGTATAATACTTGATTGGGTGCATTTATGACGCTTTCAAACTCTATCAATTGAATACTGATAATTCGATTGAAAACTTAACAATTCGATGATATAGAAAAGAAATGAGATTTAATTTATTGACTGATGTATCTGAATTGTTGGAATTTACCTCATTGGAATTTAGGTCAATAAATTTGACTATAGGTTGTTTGCTCATTGATCAAATTGAGACTTTGAGGATTTAAACATAGAGAATTATTGTGGCGTTACAATATTTTAGCGTTTCATGTTGAACTTGTTCACAGGCATGCTCGCGAGTCCTATTAAACTCGTGAGCAAGTTTTTACACTGTACTTTTTACACTGTATACGTAAGCAAGTTTTCTTGTCAGAATATGACCATATTCTTATAGGGGCTTGTCAACCAGTCACAATATTTTAGATAGATCTTATTTCAATGTTCTGATATACTCTAATAAGATTCTTTGAACTCGTCTATTTTGCATTGTATTATTTGTAATGTGAAATTATTATTGCATGTAGAAACTATATTAAAAACATATTATTCAATCTCTTTATTATTTAAAGAATAGCATTTGTTGATTAATTTTCGACAAGTAATCTGGCCTGAGTTTGCTTGAGAAAGAGTTAAATACAATACTTTCTAATGGATTCCTCATAAACTTATGTGTGCTATTTTATTGTATACTAGGCCTATTTCATATTTCATGATTCCTTTTACGTATTTTATTGGAAACATTTATGTAAATATGTAGATGTGGTTTGCTACAGCTGGGAGATAAAGTAATAGCGATAGACGAATTCAGAGTGGAGAACATGACTTTACAAGAAGCGATGCACAGAATTAAAAGCAACGTTTCTGATGCAATCAAATTAGAAATCATCCCAGATAACAGCTTTGATCCAGATAAAATCAATACAATCATTCAACAAAATGAATCCAGTAAGTTTACAGAATTTATTTTTACAGAAACCTCTTAAAACAGTCAAGGAAATTGATCTATGCCGTATGGAAGATGTCGTACATTATGTGAAAGGTAAGGATGAAAAGTAAAATTTGGCTGCGAAAAAATGTTGCCATAGGTTTCAGACATCCATTCATCAACCCACCTCATATTTCCGGATGCCCGTAGTGTAGAAGAGCATTGCGTCACAAACATGCGAAACTTGCACCAACTCATAGCTGGACGACCCATCTACAAATTCTTAATTCCCAGCCTAATCTTTCACTTAATACATTTTATGAATAAATGAAAATAGATGGTGGATCCAAAATAGAATAAAAGTTTATTATATTAACGTTTCGTCTTAACGACTTGTTCACAATAATGAT
>JAYMFX010082111.1:0-13560 GCA_036784945.1 Monocelis spectator | reverse complement strand
ATGGCGGAGATAGGAAATTGTGCGCGCTGGTGGGACAAAAGCAGCGATATGCGTTTCTGTATTTTAGAGAGTGAACTCTCTTGGCGATTGATCCAATTATGGTCGGATATCGATAAAGTGTGATCAAAGAAGGATAAAATGTGTCCTTAAATATTATTGTTCATATTGTATACATATCATATCAAATGCATTTAATTATTATAAATTTCTACGAAATGAGTAAACCATAGACAAATCTTAGTTGTATTTTAACTATATTGCTGACAATTAATGGTTTCAGGTTCGACAAGACCCGATGTGGCAACGCTATTTCACAATGATAACTATAAAAGCAGTGATTGATGAGTTGGCCCTCTCTCATTTTGCTGTCAACTTCATCATCTACTTTGTCACGGGAAGGATCTACCGCCAGCAAGTGAAGCACTTATTCTCCTGCGAGTCTGCCGAAGATAACGATCGTTTTAATGGATACAATCGCGCACCAAGATACAATTCATTGAAACTGAAGGACACGTCTGTACATGATGACGATCTGCAAACGAATTTACCTCTCGCTGATGTTCCACCAGCACGCTTAAAAAATGGAAATGCACCGACCCAGAAAAATGAAAAATCTCTTGCAATGACTTATATCTAAATAGTTTTACTGTCTGATTCTAAATCTCACACACCATTATTATTACCTATCATAAATTTCTTCATTCGAGAATTAAGACAGGTATCATATAACGCTGATATTTACTGTTTATTTTATCAACGAGTGATGTTTTTGATAGAATATCTTCGATCTGATAAATAGAAAGAATTATTGAATGAAACACGTAAATGTTATAAAAGATTTTTTCTTTGTATCTATATAGCAGCTCCAATTTCTAATTATGAATAATTAAAATTATTTGAATTTATTTTTCATTTTCTATCGCAAAAAAGGTTTTATACACATAGACATTAAATATTGTTTTACTATAATACAGTATTTAATGTCTATGGTTTTATGATCATATTGTATAGTAATTTTACCATGTGGTGATATTAAAATAAAAACAGTAGGTAATATAAATTTTATCAAGAATAATCAAAAATATTTATAATACCTATAGAGCACGGAATCATTATTTTCGATGACGACTTTTTCTTGATAATCTCACATAAATCGCGAGTACCTAGTGAGACCATTATTCTTAAATTGTTTGTCAAATATAACAACTAATAAATATAACAATAATACCTACTGCATCAAGCTAGTAATTCTTCAGAATTATGTCAATATAACAACTAAAGTTCTTTTTGCACAGGAATTTCATTATACAATTAATATCATCTTTAGTCGCATTATTCAAGGTTTTATGCAAAAATAATAGATATTATCTTTTTAGAAAGTTTTGTCGTGAAATAAAATTCTGAAATAGATCAAAATGATTGATCCCTTAAATCCATTCTCAAGTTGTACAAATAATTAGAGCCATTCTAGAAGAAAACTTGAACCATTTTAATCTAGTCTTGGAGATTAATGTAGTTAGTTACTCCTCATTATGGGTAAAAATACAGAAAATCAAATCAAAACAAAACGGGAA
This sequence comes from Monocelis spectator, assembly GCA_036784945.1. Lineage (NCBI taxonomy): Eukaryota > Metazoa > Platyhelminthes > Proseriata > Monocelididae > Monocelis > Monocelis spectator. The sequence goes on along the minus strand of JAYMFX010082111.1, from coordinate 11,986 downwards.
TTTAAGCTCATGTTTCCTTCGTTATAAACTGAAAAATCTCTTTAAGCTGGTTGCAAACTCTCATTCAAGTACTTCTAAAAAAATGTGGAATAACATCCTTTTAAGTTTTGTTTAAAATATCTAAATAATTTCTATGACTATCGCTTATGAAAACCAGCTGATAGGTCTTATTTGCAATCTGAAGTTGTTTGCATTCTTTATGCTTAAATCTTCTCGTAAAAAATAATCTGTATTAATAATTGGTCATCAAGTTATTATTATAAAGTTTATTTATTCTCTTCTAATGGTACACAAATTAGGTTAATATACATTTAAGCTACATTGGGAAATGGGTACATCAAAGTTGTTTTATTTTGTCTAAATCAGTGTTTCCAAAACAATACACTTCATCTTAAATTCTGATTGAATTATCCGATAACTATAAATTTTAATAAGCATTTTGTCAAGTTATAAGTAAGGATTTTTTCTATGACTTGATACTTCAATTTTAATTAATCTATTTCTGATATTTATATTGATTACTATTCATATCAATAAATTGTCACCATTATAATGTATCCCCATGCCCATTTCATCCTTTAATACCAAAGCAATGCCTAAAAAAAATATGTCCACAAATAAGAAAATTTAATTAGTTGTAAAATAACTTATTTAGGGATAAATTGACTACATAATTAAGCAAAAAAAAAATGCTATTGAACTAAATAATAAAATGAAAATCTAAAACTCAATATCTAGATTAGATTCTTTTGTAGATATTGATGCTTTTTTAAATAATTATTCATTCAGATTATTATGGTTTGTATAATATAGTGTGTATTAGTTAATATTTTCTAGAGATAGAAACACTTTGTATGATGAATATTAAGTATTTATATTTTTTCATGAATATTATATAGTTCTAGAATCTAGAGCATTAATTTTTAATTTGTTTTCTTTCAGAATTGTTTGAAATATAACTCAAAGAAAATATGGATACTGATTTATTGTATAAGAGTCTAATTGACATGGGTTTTTCTAATGATGCTATTCAAGATGCAATTAATTATGGTAATACTTCCATGGATAGTGCGTTAAACTTTTTGACAAATATGTAAGTTTTTATACTCTTTCATTTTACTTGATTTTAATAATGAAATGTAATATCAAACTACAAATCTATTTTAAATGTAAATGCATGCATTTTTATTATAGACAATGTTCCAATCAACCTCTTACATTTCAACAAGCCTCCAATACTGGGGGTGTTTTAAAATTAGGTAGAAGAAATGATGCAAATATGCTCTCTGATGCGGCCTTTCCTTTTTCTAAACCAATTGAAATGGCTCCACTTAAAGATACCAATCTAAGCGATAATGGTTTGCAAATATTACTATATGCATGACTATTTTACTTTCCCATAATCTTTATCCATCCTCAACCTGCAGTTTTTTAACAAATGCATTATTTGATTACTTATAGACATTGCCTCCAGCGGTAGTAACCAAGAAGAAACAATTGTAAAGAGTCGGTATCAGAAAAGTTTTAAAGAATCCATTATAGAAAAAGAACAGCGGATGTTAATAAAAGAAATTAAAGAAGACAAAGAACGAAAATCTAAAGTATACCAAGATACATTAAAAGCTATACATGATGATCGACAGGCGATAAAGTAAGAAAGTGATATGCTAATATTAACTAAGCTAATAAAGAGACTTTTTATCCAAATTTAAAATTCATTTAATTGTTCTATCATCTTTAGAGACAGAGCTATGAACGTTGATACGACACCGTCTCTGTCCTCAGCTAGTAATACTAAACTCAATAAAGATCAACCTAAACCTCCAATCAAGAAGGATAATAACTTATGTCGCCTGAAAGTAAGATTATGAAATGCAATCTCGATATGTTGTGCTGTTATTTTAGTCTAATTTGTTTTCCAATTTCAGATTATGATTCCTCACCAGTCACCTTTCCTGCTACAAATTGAGAATAGTACTTCACTGGGTCTGGTGGTCTCTGATTTGTGCAATCAGCGCTCCTTATCCTTCAATTCGATTTCTCTTTTGAGTCAATTTCCAAAGCGAGAATTCAATCCCAACATTGATTATGAGAAATCTTTAATTCAACTCCAACTCCACCCATCCGCTACATTGATGTGCAAAATATCAAATCGTAAGTAGTTAGATAGTTAACCTTCATGTAATTGAAATATCGATCGAAAACCAATCGATAATTCTCTTATTTTCAGCCACAGAAGGAGAATCCAACACTGCCGGCAATTTAGATGAAAATAAAATAGAAATTTCCAGTCAGAATATGGAAACTCCCATTGTTATAGGTGTGTATATCAATGAATCTCATGGTAAAGAAAACCAGACTTGGTTTCTCTCTACCTTGATCATTTGTTGTGAATAATGAATATCTTATCATTCGTTCATCTAGCCGATCCTCCTTTACCAGTACCTATGGAAGAGGATGCGAATGAAGAAGATATGGAGAATATCCAAGCTCATCGTAAAATATTTAGCAAATAATTCTTAATTCAACCTTCGTTTACTCCTTGTTATTTTCCTCATTGATAAGTTTCCACTTTATTTTCAGCTCATCCGATGCATGGATTTCCCAATCTGATTCCTCATGGCCATATCTTAGCCAGTAATTCATTGCCTATTTTATGTTTAAATTAATTATGAATTTGGATAGGATTTTATGCATTTGGTTGATATCTCTTTCTCCATATATATTATAGATGAAGAGGAATTTGTACCGTTTCAAGGAAGTGGTCATCAATTAATACCACAGAATCCAGACATTGCTCCCATTTATCATAACAGACGGCCCAGAGAATTAGCAGGTAAGCTTATTGAAATTGATAATGTTGAAATCCCTTCCCTGTAATTAAAATCTTACCAAGATCTTTCAAGATTCTCTTCAGAATTCGCTCAGCTATGAGGATCTGACAGAGTTTCTTGCAGCATTGGATAGGATACGAATGAATCACAGAGTTTTTATCATTAAATGGAATTAGGTGATAATATGGTCCTCATATTTTAGGTACCGCTGCACTTGACCGTTTAAGCACCGATCGTCATCGGGTTCCACCCCTCTCCCAACCTGCCGCCACTTGCTCAGCGTTTATCCAGCCGCCTCGCCTTGTCGACCTGTGTAATGAACACGCCGTGTTCCATATCCGCAAATCTAATCGCTATGTCATCGATAATGTGCGACTTCTGCCTGAACTCTATGCTCATGTCCTTATCGAGAGACTCATCAAGGATATGCTCTTCACACCGCAAATTGCCAAACTATTCAAAGAGTAGGCGATGTTGAGTGATTTTATCGATCAACACTCTCTCCCTAACTAATAATTCAAATAATGTTTCTTATCGTTAACTGTTACATATATACAGTTGCATCACTCGCATGGATCTTGGCTGTAAACCTCTTGTGACAAATTCCATGCTGAAAACCATAGCATTGTATTGGAAACGTTTGAAAACTTTAATTCTCGATGGAGTCGATGCCATGTTTACTGATGAGGGACTATGGGAACTAAAAGGTAGTCTTATGTCATTATTCAATATCAATTTGTACCTTTTAGCCAGTAGCGCACTGTGTAGAGCACTGGATTTCCAATCGGGAGGTCAGTGGTTCGAGCCTCGCTCCGTCCTTTAATTAATTAATTAATCTAAAGGCCTACTCTTAGTACGTATATAAATTTTAGAATTGCCAAATCTACAACATTTGAGTTTAAAAAGTTGCAAAAAGATTACCGATTACGGTCTCCAGGTCATTGCTTGTAAGTCTATAAATTGATTTAAATTAAAAAAAATCTCATTATTACGTAATCCCAATGTCATTCTAATCGTTCTTCTTATTTGTAGTTCTGCCACATTTGAATTCCTTATCAATTAGAAGTACTCACGTCACAGATACTGGTTTCACTCGGTTAAGGGAGACTTTAACCCGAGAACCATCAAATAATCCTATTGGATTATCCCAACTGGATCTGGCGGGACTAGACATCACTTGTATTTCACTTGAATGTCTCGCAAATTTTTCTTCGTTGAATTATCTCGACTTATCTAGAACCCAGGTAATTATATAGTCTAAACTCTCGTTTATCTAAGAGATATTCGATTGCATTCTAGAATTTTGTTCTATATTTTAGATCAGCGATCCTCTATTATTACCGGAACTGTCAAATTTACGGCACCTGAATATTTCTCATTGTCCCAATTTGAAGCTAAGCCCGGCGTCTCTTCAAAATCTGAATCAGTTGCATTCTTTGCAGGAGTTGAAGTGTCGCGGTCTACATAACATCTGCTTAACAGACTTTATCATCTATTTGAAAGGTGATTCATAATTTAAATGAACCAAACTATTAAAATTACCCCAATCTTGTCACAAAGTATTTCCCAAATTACTAATTAAAAATCTATTCCACTTATTGATTTAGAGAGACGGTTGGTGAATATCGATGGTGTCCTCGAGTCTGCTAATTCTGTGACTACAGAGCATTTGAGAGAATTGTCAGGTAAGTATCACTCCTCTTCTCTATTAAGAATCTGATGCATTATAATGAGAATCCAAACAATATACTTGGCATTATTCGGACAAAAATGGGCTATTTTTAGATTTTCCATTGGATACATTGGAATTGGAGAGCTGTCATTGGTTGACAGACGACTGTCTTCAAGAAATCGGTCGTATCTCCACCCTGACTCGACTGAGTATCTCCAACTGTCATTTCATCACTCTGGCCGGACTCCTTCATTTGGTTTCTCTGGAGAAGCTCGAGTCTCTATCGTTGATTGGTCTGCAAGGAATAAAAGAAAAGGATTATGCCTTTGTTGTTCCGCAGTTTTCTTCCTCCTTGTTCAACATCATTATATCAGGAATCAGGTGGGTTATATTCAGAGCACACAAATAGAGAGAGATAGAGATCACTCACTAACTCGAATACAGCCATGGTTGAAATCAGCCAATGAAATCAAAGTATTTTCATTCTAATTGAAAGAGCATTGTGGTCGGGTAGCGACGCTGCATACTTTTGTGCCTACCACGGGAGCGAAATTGCAATTAATAGCTCTCTCTCTCTCTCTACCCTGTAGAATTAATTCTGTTTATGAATGTGAGGTTATGTGACAGGTGTGAACTGTTTGGGGAAGTTTTTTTAACTCTTGCTAAATAACACAGCGCCTATGTATCATATTTTTATTTATAAACTATAAATAAGCTGTGAAAATGTGATTCAGAGAAGAGAACTAATTAGGAGTAGGCCTTTATATTAATTAATTAATTAAAGGACGGAGCGAGGCTCGAACCACTGACCTCCCGATTGGAAATCCAGTGCTCTACACAGTGTGCTACTGGCAAAACAGGAATAATTTTGATATTGAATAATGAGATAAGACTACCTTTAGTTCCCATAGTTCCTATAAACTTAGCTGTCTATAAAATAGAAAGAACTACTAACTTGTTATTGAGATAGCATTGATTTATATGCATAATCATCTCTGCTACCATTCATTCTCATATTTCCAAATGAATGTCAATGTTATTTTGTTCCTTGTACATTCAGTGAGTGTGAACAGAAGGAGTTGATGACTCGAATCAGCAGGAGGTGTAAATACAAATTCAGCTGTAATGCCCGCTGTTTTCCCATCCCGAACCAAGCTCTCTAATATCGATCTGTCGATATTCATGGACATGATAATTGAAATACTATTCATTATACTGTCATTATATAACAGAACAGAATTAGTCAATTCCATTCATTTTTATCATCAGAATTCAGTTGAAACGACGGTGCTGATCCTCCATATGATCCTATTATATGAGATCATTATTGTCATTTAGTTCAACTTTTCTATTTGATTAGGTACCTCTATTTACCTATATATTCTTTATGTTATACTCCAATTATATGGCGATAAATTGTTTAGAAATATAATTTTATCACCTTCATGTTTTTGGTAGAATAATTTTTTTTTTAATACATATTTGTTTGGGTTATGGTATGAGTTCTTACTTTTTTAATTTCTATGGTGTTTAACTGCAAAATATAAGTGTATAAATATATTTGACATAATAGCGATTATTATTGTATGCACTACTCAACTCATCAAGTAGTGTAACAAAGAAGGATCTTAAATCGATACAACGTACTGTTTCAACCTTATTTAGGTATCATCAGTTGGATTTATACCTCCTCCTTTTCAAACCAAATGAAAAAGTCAAAAGTGTGATACCAACTGAATAATTATTCACAAAGCTTTAAAGATAACGACTTTTGCCAAATTTATTGCGTTATTGAGAATTTAGGTATTTTTAAATTTCTATGGTAGATATGTTGGAAAAATCAAAAGGTATGCTTATATGCGATAGAATTAACATCACATATTGGAGTTGAGTAAATTTCAGAACTTATCGATCGAACGCCATGCGAAACAAAAACGGGCAAGAATTTTGTCTTAATTTTTAAAAGTACAACTTCGTTCTTCTAATATGACTATTTTATTTAAAATTCACCAAATATACTATACTACTCATAAATAGTGTATAATCTAAATACTATATTTGCTATTAAGTTTAAGTCTCAAACAATATTCATATTAAATACTAAACCAAGAATTGATTCTCATAATTCTTAGGGACTCGCTCATTTACGGAATTCGGGAATGCACGGATGGGACTTTTAAAACTAAATTCAAGGAGAATCTGGATTTATATTTCGTATCACCTTACTCAATTCTCGCTGATCCTAACAATGCTTCTTTCTGGATATGATTGAATAATACATATCTTCTTGCAGAGACTTAAGTTATAGCGATTTTATCGTGTCCTGCTACATTCATCACTCAGTAGATGCGATGGTCCACATGATTCTTCTTTATCCTTTGTATTTCTTCCATTCCCAGCTTGTTCATCACTCAGTAGATGATGGCCCACTGATTCTTCTTTATCCTTACTTTGTATTCCTTCCATTCCAGCTTGTTCATCACTCAGTAGATGATGGCCCACTGATTCTTCTTTATCCTTACTTTGTATTCCTTCCATTCCAGCTTGTTCATCACTCAGTAGATGATGGCCCACTGATTCTTATTTATCCTTACTTTGTATTCTGTGGTGATACTGCGGGTTGTTGAAAGATCTCATTTTATAATTTCAATGATTTTGGGGAAAGTTTACACATCTGTTATGATCTTGATAAAGCGATCAGTATATAGCGATATGAGGTCACTCTCTAAGATAATAATAACATGTCTGGTCTTTCTCAATTCTAAACCTGTTATGATAACAAGTTTCGGGGAGTTTTACTCCTGCTGAGAATTTTTGGATATGTTAATGCGTATAGCCTATATTTATATAGCGCATTTTCTGCTAGTCTAAATTTGAGAGTTGATATATGCGACAGTCTGTATTTATAAGTAGCACCGATGCTTGTTTTATAGTAGTAGGATATTTAGTCGTTGCGCCTGTGGTTGCAAGTGAATTCTGTCTGTGGTCCATTATAGAGTAATAAGTGATATTAATAAATATGGCTTTCCCACACTAAAATATGAGATTTAGTCTGCATCCAGTGTTTGATCCGCGGCTTTTAAAATGAAAATAAAAGCTCAGTATAGGATTTATCGTGTGTTTGTAGAAGTGGACAATTAGGTTACAACAGTGCCATTTAGCTATAGCTGATCCAACAGACACATGATCGTAGTTCATTTTTACCATATATACATTTATTATATACATTGATACATTTTTGTACTAAATAATTTTGTAATCGTTTAGAAAACGTTGACATCTATACAAATGCCATTGCATGTAAACGAAATTATTTTTCGCTGAGCCAGGAATAACAATCAAATCAACAACCAGATCATGTGATTATACATCAGGTTAGATAAATAGAAGAACTTTATTTGTAAATTTTCCAATTGTCAAAGGATACCGAATTATTACTTTTTAAATATTATTATAAAATATTGTTAATACGTAAAGCGCAATATATGAAAAATGTTTTTAAATCTCATGCATAGCTTCATATTATGTTCGATTTGCCACCTCTCCGATAAGCTTTATTGATTATTGCTTGAAGGGCATGCCTTTTCTTGTCATTGTACTCAAAACCTCAAAGCTAAAACTCATGTTGAAAGCATCATAATATTCGAACTGGGTATAGGAGATTTTACTATCTGATATATCTGAAAGCTAAAGGACTGAAGATGTCCGAAACTAACTTCGCCACAATCCTCAGCAGTATAAATCCACTAAGCACCTGGATGATACGATGGTAGATGGAGTAGAGCTAATCGCATATGATTTCAGCAAAGCTTTTGAGAAAATCAACCGCGATATCCTCATCAACCGGCTCAACCTTTTCAAAAATTCCTCATGACTTCATTCTGTGGATAGCTGACTATCTTAATCGCAGCTAGAACTCACTACATCCGAATAATTTCTTCATTTAGTGAAACTCGTCCCATTACATCTGGAGTCCCTCAGGGAAGCTTATTGGGCCGCCCATTTCTCTTTTGCCTCTACGTCTCAACACTTCAAACAATTGACAACAGCAATGCTCTGATCAAATACACCGATGACTCAAATTTAATCGTCCCCAAACTGCGCACGTCAAACTGCAAACGAACATGGAAATGTCCTCTCAACTGGTCGGCAACTAATAAACTTCCGTTAGTTAAACCTTCTAAAGTGCTCAGCCATACCTTTCCACCGCTCTCCGACATTCCCTCATGTCCAAGTTACAAATTGTCTCAAATATCTCGGTGTCCTTTACAACCGCAATCATTAAACTGGTCAGATCAGATCAACAATGTCATCAAAAAAAGCAAACAAAACGCTTTACATCCTCCGGCTCAAAAAATTCCCTTATCAACATCTCCAACGCGATCTCCCGCAGCCACATCGAATACTATACAATCCTCTCATGATTGTGTTAGAAACATGTCATCAGCAACTACAACTGGAAAGATTCCAAAGCAGAGCTCACGCCATCATCTGTGGATATGACTGCCGACTACAATGCCTTAAAGACCTCACAACAAGGAGAAAAAATCAAAGTACAGCATTCTTTAAGAAAGCACTCTTGAACCCCAAGCCGTATCCTTCATGAAATTATGCCTGTAAAAAGTAACAGATCCTCTAGAGTCTTGGTTTCCTACAGTAGAGCTAAAAAACATGGGTGGGTTTATGAATTTTCCCTTTGATATAATGACCTCTTTAGTTTTTGACATGTTCATCTTCCTCTTATTATCGAGAGATTGTGTAGAGGAGTTATCACGCCAGCAGTGTGTGTACTTTTAGGTGAGCGACCATTCTGACTTTCTGATTCAACATATTTGTACACTTCAGTATATTGCTCACTGCGAGTTGATAAAGTCCACAATCCACAGACAGGCATATCTACTTCCATCTACTTGAAGATTAACTTTATCATATGCTGCATATATCATACACTTAGTAAACTAACTTATCTGTAATGATACACCGTGTCAAACGAACATCTCATTTGAATACAAGTACATACCTATCCTAGGCTGTCTGTTAACAAGTAGCGAACTAAATATTAAAATTTCGGTTAGATTATAAAATATAACTTAAATCTACCATGCTAATCATTGGAATATCTCGATCACATTCATTTTATAGATAAGAGTATATTCCCAATTAAATATTCTAATCAATAAAATCTTTACGGATTTTGTTTCAAAATCACCTACATACGGTGTAATTTGTCTACTAACTGCGACATTATACACAGGCTCAGAGAGGAGTGCATTATCATATTTACACGTCAGTTACTTATAAGCATTTTTTTTAAAGAGAGATAATATAAACGGTGAATTATAAATTCAAGAAGCACCATGTATGTGGTTGGTATATAATATAAGAGTTTAATTTCTTGAGGCCGCCAAATTTACTTTATTTCATTTTAGACGTTTAGCATTTGACAGTTATATACTGCATGCATTTATATTTATTCTCTGGGCATAACTGTTGGCTGGTATAGTCTCGTATAGACACACAAACATAATTCCAGACATGTGAGTATAAGAAAATTTGTCTGTGGTAGGGAGTGTATTGGAGGATGTGTCATCACTCTGCTGGTATGATAGATTCATGCAAGCTGACCTCACACATGAAAAGAGATAAATAAAACACACATGAATCCATAGTTTAAGATGCAGTAACTAACTCTTGGTGCATGACTAATAATGAACGATAATCTGGGAGTCATATCGCGATCATCACATTTACCGACATAAAAATTCATTTTAGTCAAAGACACCTCGGGCGAATTAATATTTAATTAGAATATATAGGAATATCAAGCATTTTCATCAGGTGACATAAAATTCAGCAAATTGTTACATCATGAGACTGATAATTTTTACCTTTATTTTATAGCCGACCTATAATAGCCCTAAACATTAGTATAGTTCTATTTTGTTCGGTAATATACATATGTATAAAGGAAGAAATGAAAAATATGTCGCAAATGTATATATCGCGTTTTGATAAAACGGAGGTGATACAAAAAGTTGAACAGCTGTTGACGATTTGTCTACTTAAATGATTGACTAAAATTTGTTACATGTTTCCATTTTGAATTTAAACTATAATCTAAGTATATATATATGCTTCCAATATATCCTTACTAATATTGGTTTTACAATCTGGAACAATAGGTATGAGATATACAGTGGTAGGTATAATATTGAGTTAAAAGATTTTGATTTTTATAAAATCTTATTTGTGCACAATGCAAAATCAATGACTAACCAGTAGATATATATCGATGGTTTGATCTCTAAACAAATAAAATGGCGAATATGCATGCTATAACAAAGACAAGCGCTCTATAAGACAATTTTATTAATTAGATTGGATAAACAAAGTTTTTTCAATATTTCTTTTTTCCCTTTGCTCTTATAGGGACAGTCTTATGTATACCCACTTATTAATTATTCAACTTTATACTATACAATAATATAGTCTGTCAAGAGTAAACAAATGGAATTTAGAAATGGAAAATTATTATATGGTTGGTAATAGCAGTAAAATGGCAGAGATTGTTTACTATATTATAGGGAATTCTGGGTGAGTACAATGTTCTGGTCAACAGTCATTAAAAAAAATGCTTGATAAGTCTAACTATATTTGAATATGGTGCTAAAGACTAAAAAATTATTAAATAAACTATTTAAACAAAATATAGACAATCATTTTTTTCATTACTCTCCTTTTTGTCTTAAACACTTTCGAGTTGAAGCGCTTGTTCAAAATTATGGTGACTATTATAAATATGTATTGAAAATGGGCATATTTGAAATAACAATTATAAGTGCAGTGTACTACAATTGTTCATCTCATATTGTGCTCTAAAAAGTATATTCAATCAATAATATAGAGTTAGCTACTACTATATATACTGGATAGCGTGCATGAAATGATTGGCGAAAATGTGTGTTCTGTTTCTGTCTCCTCTGTTTAGATTATGGATCATCATAGAGTTTAATCTGAATGGTATATGAACCAACACTCGACAATTGTGTAGGGGGCAGACTTCATGTAAGGTGCGGGGGAAGAATGCTTTATCAATATAATCACAGTTTCCGGCTCTGCATCCAAATCACTCAATAATCACCGTCTACATTGTGTGCAAAATATTTAACAGTATGGTTGACAGCAGAATTGTCAATTCAATGCATTCTAATTGAAAGTTTCCAGTTTGCATTCAGTTTTTATTATCGAGAAGCCCATATAGGCTACATATATTATGTATTTACAGGTCACTTTGGCGTATAACATTTTAGGAATAAACAATACAATTTAAATAAGTGGGCTATACCCATAGCTATACCAAAACCTCGTACATGTAGGTCAATTAAAACAGACATGATAATATATCTTTTCTTGCTTAGTAAGATAGATTGAACAAAATGATATAAAATTTATTAGGAAATATACAAACATTCTTCTAACA
>JAYMFX010081889.1:0-13566 GCA_036784945.1 Monocelis spectator | reverse complement strand
AATTTATAATGGTGGAGATAGGATTTTCTGATGCTTGGTAGTCATAAATCGATATACAAATATCTACTAGCAAGAGTCGTTACTCTATGGTGCTGACATTATGAACTATTTTTAAATGAAGGAAAACTAAATTCTACTCTTTCCAGTTCCTATTACTTATAGTAGTTAGTAAATATGCACTTCTCTGTTGAAAATGAAAACTAAAAATGTTGATTCCACCGCGCTCTCTCCATAGATATCATATGAATTATAGGAAGTAAGCACTGCCATTCCATAAAAATGTCAGAGTAAGAATCATTAATTTATGGTTCTCTACATACGTTAATTCAATGATATTTGGCAAATTTATAAAACAAGGAAAGCTAAGTACCTAATTGTGTGCGATATGTGAACTTGGGTAAATATTTTAATAAGTGATTTATTTTGAAATTATTTAACATAATTAGATTTATAGATATTATAGAATCGCGCAATCATAACAAGCTAAACATTATATTATAGTGGATCCTGCAGAATTACATATCTGGTTCAGGGCTCAGTTATCACGAATTGCGTCACTTCTATCCTTATGGCTATTTCTTCGTGTCGCGATTTCGCAGTAATAACATACAGAATAACAGAATACAAAAACTTCTCTGCTCACATTACATATAGTGAGCAGTTAAGTGGGCTCATGATGAGATGAGAGCAACAACCAAGCGCTTCTCCGTTTGCAGCTCGAAGTGGTGCTCTCAGCCAAGCATGTCAGCTCATATATCTGATGCAATTCAACGCCTGCCTGATTTCGCGGATTGCAGTGTGAAATTTGATAGCGGACAGTTTTCAATCAAACAGGTAGAATTTGTTGGCGCGACAATTGAAAAATGTTTTCTACATAAACAAACTCACCATCTAATTAATTCAGAGTTCGAACACTGATTCGAGCTATGCATTGGTTGAGCAACTAACTATGAATTAAATGCACGCGACAACATATAAATAATATGCAAATGAGTCGGTAAAATCAGTTCCTGAAGAATAGCATTTAAAAGTTGGTCGTATTCAACAGAGGTTATTTTTACACAGCAAGGCACAGAGTTCATCATCATGCATCCTCCTACCATGCCCTCTATGCTTGATTTGGCGATGCAATATCACTATAATCCGAGTTATCCATGGCCTTTGATCAGTTCTGCAGCCCCCAATATTGGGTCCCCATTTTCTGCTATGATGCCACAAAATCAATTCAAACAGCAAGTAAGTAATCAGGAAATATTTAGCCAATAGTTTGTTTTTTATTTATGTAGCTCTAACCTGCTCTTGATGTCTTTGTATCAATACCTATAACCTAGGTATGTCTAACCCACAGAAATAGACTATCTATTTTCGAGGCAAGTCAGAAAGTTGGTTTATTTCTATGGTCTAACTAAATCCATATTCATAATAATAATACACACACCCTTCACAACCCTTATACAATTTACTGGTATGGGGAGTTTCTAAGCTAAGTGTGTGTTTAACAAAGTCTATGTCAGTTTGCAAGAATATTAGGAAATAGCATACAATAGGAAATATATTGTAAGCTAAACAAGAACTAATCTCAATTTTATACTCACTGAAATGAAATGGATTGGGTTTCGGGAGTTACGCATGAAATACGTTATTTTGTTTTAATTATTCTTTTAATATACACCGCGAATTCATTTTTTTCATATTGCAACTATATTCCAAAAATGATCGTTTATAACCAGAAATTTGAATTCGCGGACTTTAAAAGAAAACAAAGAAAAAATGTCGTCATGACTAAATACCCGTAGAAATTATTGCAAAGAAAAATACTTACAATATGATAATGAATTCTAGGGCAATGTTAAAATTTCGTAGAATATGTAAAATATTCAGTCCTTGATACCAAAGTATACAAAGATCTGGTAAATTCGAGTGCATTAAGATTGTTTATCTTATTAATTTCTAATCTTTTATTTCAGTCTCAAGAGAGTGCATTCAATAGACCCACACTGTATTGTCCCAAACCGATAAGATTGGTGCCCGAGTTTATACCTCCTACAGTTTTACCTTCTTATTCCCAGAAATACTCCTCGATCGATGAAAGCTTTCAAAATAATGAGCCTTTGAATCTTTGCCTTAAAGATTTATCTAACGATATGAAGCACAGAAATCAATTGTCGATGCAAAAACCTTCTCTGTGTTTGCCTATGATGAGTCAACCCTTTGTGAAGCCGACCATTCACATAAATAAATCTAAGAATCGGTTTTCTTTGTGTAAAATAAATAAATCTGTTGTATTGAGAAGATCGCGTAAATCTTTGTCAAACCATGCCACTTGCGCAGCGTGTCTGCTACCTTTTCCAAATATGAATTCTTTGAATCAGCATTTTCTACAAAGACATCAAACTTCCATCAATCATTGCTTATCCATAATGCCGACTCCAAAAAATCTTTTTAAAGCCCAACTCAATCAACTACTGGTCGATAGTAAAGAGGACTCGACCAACAAAAAGGTTGATAGTCTCGAATCAAATTCTACTGGTGGATATGATTGTCCGAAATGCTCCTATCAAGCGAAATGGCCCACTGAGCTTCAAAAGCATGTAATGGTGCACTCCTCAAGTCGTCCATTTGTGTGCTTCGTTTGTTCAACATCGTACAAATGGAGCTGGGATCTTGGCCGTCATTTCTCAAATTCTCACCCAGAAATTCCGAATCCTTACAAGAAGCATTCTTCTGTAGTCTAAATGCTAATTAAATAATTCACTTTCAAAATACATATTTATTTATGAAGATTTATTATGGTGTTTCATGTTATAATTTATGAGATAACCTAAAAAACATAGATACCAAATTTATTGCATTATGTATTTAAACATAGTACATTGTTTTTTTCATTAAAAAAAAACTATTCATTGCTTTGTATACCACATAATCTAGATTTATCAGTATTTATTTGAAAATAAATCATATTGATAAAAAAATTCGTTTTTTGTTTTTAAAACTGTGTAATGTCACTCCAAAATCATCGTCTGATATATCAGACGATAGATAGTGTCGCATTTTAATGGATAGTTCATAGCTTTTGACTTCCATTTAGATTTTCGTAAGTTTAAAACAAAACGACCATCTGTATTGATATAAATATTGATAATTGATTTACCAATAAAAATTGTCTCGATATCTGTGGAAATTCATACGCCCTTGTTGGCATCCACCAGCATCTGATGTTAATTTTGATATCTATGAATAAAACTGTAAATTTCCATTGTAATAGGACGACCCTCCAATTCTATGGAAATTTAGATTTCCCTTGGATAGTACGTAATCTCTGTATGCTCTTCATATTCAAGGGAAGTCATTTCCTTGGTCCTATAACAGTTAGTAGTCCTATGGACCGTTAAAGTGACCCTCTAATTCTATGGAAATTTATTTGTTAATACGCCCTTAGATACTTATTTATATCATTGAAGAGATAGGGCCGTATCGAAGAGCGTATTAAATTTTCATAGAATTCGAGAGTTACTTTAGCGGTCCATTACAATGGAAATAGGACTGTTAAGTGACCCTCCAATTCTATGGAAATTTAGACTTCTCTTGGATACTACATAATCTCTGTATGCTCTTCGTATTCAAGGAAAGTCATTTTCCATAGAATTAGAGGGTCACTTAACAGTCCTATTTACAGTTTTAATCATAGATATCAGAACCTCATATCTATAGTTTTATTGCGTCAATTTACAGACATCTTTTGTTTAACGACAATTCACAGAAGAATACCAAAATGTGAGCATTTAACAATTGCGCCATTATCACAGTGCACTCGAGTCTTTATAAACAATGGAAACTTTTTTGTTTATATTGTGTCGAACTATAGCTAATCCTCGAATGAGAGGCAGGCATGCTTAATTTCTGATTATTATTGTTATTGTCGTGAGTCATAACTATGGTTAGCAAAAGCAACAAGGACTTGTTGAACTTGAAAAGCAAGCTAACAAATTAAATTATTATAGACATAGATAGCTATTTCATACATTTTAAAATCAATAAAAATCGTAAATATACGAACGAATACATATTATTAGGCATAAATTAACAATTGGGTAATGATTGAGTCTATCACATTGAGTAGTAAAGATCTGGGGGAATCTCTAATTAGCTTAGAAAGCGATACAATAAACTCCCTTACCCAAGCAAACACTGCACCTCAAATTAATATTAAAAAACGAGAACAGACTTCGAATAAAAAAGAACTTAGATTAAATCAAAAAGTGCATAATTGTGTTCAAAAAGACAAAATAAAGAAGCAAAATAACAAATTATCTTTAAACAATGGAAAAAACTTTTCCAAGCCATTAGACTGTCATGTATCTAAAAGTTCTGATAAGGAAAACCGAATGGGGCATAGTAGCCTTGCTATGAATGCCATTAATTCTATCCAAAATAAGCAAAAGAAGTTTGCATCTAATCATATTATCGAAGAAATGTGCTCAAAGATTCAAAGGAAATGTGTCCCTGGCATCATGAATGTCGAAGATGACGGCAGTAATGATATTGTGATTCATGGCAAAGGCAGTATTATTATAAACAATCTTGAGGGTAAGTCGGAGTCTAAGAATATTCATTTAGAGGGAATCCAACTAAATTTATTCAAAGTTGGTCAAAAAGAAAACCCACACAAAATAGAAATGAAGAATCCGGGGCCAAATCAAATAGTTCGCTATGATCACAGAGGGACGAAATTTATTGATTGATTAGATTTTTTAATTTCCTATATTTTCTCTTATTTTTTATAATTACTAAAGATTTATTTCAAGTTTTTACTGCATTAAAATTATCCAGGATTCTCTTTCTAAAATTCACGCAATTTTGATTTCTCCTTTTTTATAGACCACCATCTAACTAAATTCTTAGTTCGCGTAATAGGTCCGGACTAAGAATTTCTGCACATTTGAGCTGACCCGAGTTAGTATAGAAAATCAGTTTTTTTCTTTAAGAGAGACTTTTACGTTTTGGATGACCAAACAGAGAAATTTACCCTGATTACAAGACATTTTCTAAGCTTTAAAAAGTTCTGTGTTCTTTTTAACTCACTGCTATGTCCGCTGAATGCCGTTATCAATTTTACCTAAATAGGTATGTCATCACCAATTGTATAATATGTAGTTCCGAGTTAGTTAAGCGAGACGATTTTCTTCAGGCCGGTACATACCAATTTATTACACGGTCCATAATAGACCATTAGTGATAAGTCGTCCTTGATAATATTAGTTATAGCTAATAAACATATTTAAAGTCTACGATATTTTAAATACAACTTCAAATGCGACAATTTCTACTCGTGACCTTTAATTTAATTAGTGATAGAAAGAAAGGTTCCAGAGAAAAGGTTTATTATAGCGAGCTTTACTGTACATATATACTAATATTAATTCAGGTCTTTTTTAAATATTTAATTAAGGAAAGAAAAAAGTCGAATAAATCAAGAAAATATAAAAGACTGTATTTTCCACAATATAGAAAAGCACAAAGTAAGTAGAGAGAATTTCCATCTTTACTTTGCAAAATCTGAAAAGAACGCTTTTTATAAAATTAAACAACCATCGCTAATAGAAATCATAACGCAAAGACAGATAGATAGTTGTTGTTTACAAAAATAGCATGAAGATATATGGCCGAATCGAGAATGAGTTGGGGATGTAGAACATTGTTCATAGTCAAACTACCTATTAGATAATAATCAAAGCACACACTAACAATCAGGCAGAGCCAATGATTATGCAAGGTTTCATTTAATTATTATGGATTACTGGAATGTCAGAACTTTTAACAATATATAATATTATGTATGCAGTTGCAATATGTAATTATGTGTTTTGAATTGTTAAAAACAATGAAAAAAGCTTAATTTTGCTTTGCACATTTAATTGAATTTATGAGAATCGAATTATTATGACAGAACTTATATTATATTATTTAATTTACTATTTTTGATTACCGCGCACAACTAAGCAGGCACTGCGGATCATATTTCAGTTTAGAATTAAAATTCCACAGAATTGTGTTTTTTAAGGCATAATAATCGCGGGCAGCTTAATTGTAAACATGTACAAAGACTCATAATGATTTTAACTAAAACATCTAGTACGTGCAATGCAAATACACTATAGCGCTACAATATTATCACATGCTCGTCCACAAACACTTTCGCCACAGATTGCGCTTCTTTCAATAGGTCGTCAGCTCTTCTCACAACAGTTTGGGCAGCGGTATGACCCTCTCTTAATAGATCGTCAGCTTTCTTCGAAAAGGTGTGAGCCGCTAATTGGCTTTCTCTGATAAACTGTTCACCCTTTTCGGTGATATATTTCGAGAAATGATCAACTTGAGACTCGCTGGTTTCAACACAGGACGAAACTGGTGGAGCGGGCATCAGGGGGAGACGATTTTCGATCACCCATTTGATTGCTTTGTGACCCTGAAAAGAAGAGACATTTTACGACTGAAGGCTATTTTTCAATATAATAACACACTGCAGAACCAACGGTAAGAAAAATAGATCACTCACTTTTGGTGATTGGGTAAGGCACGTTCCCATAATTTTGTTACTCAAAAAGCGCATTGGACTTTTCACTTCTGTTGTCTGTTTAACTAACGTCCTAAAATAAAATTCATAAAATCGAATAGCATAGCTAACTTCAAAATTCAAATAAAAGTTCAACACTGTTAAACACTTCATATCAAAAACCTATATATTTCACATCAATATACTAAAGGTGAGTTCACACGCTCAAATAAATGTGTACAGTTAACTTGGGCATAATATTGCGCACACAATACAGTACTGCACAAATAACTTTTTGCAAGTAGAAAGTGTTTACACGCTCATGCAAAAAGCGTAAACTAGCGGTACAAGCCAGCTACACAAATTTATGAGCGTGTGCAAGCCTGAATAAATAACTCATAGACATCGGACACACTATTCAGACGAAAAGAAAGTCTAATCTCTATGGAATAACTGGCTCAAGCAATAACAGTTTGCGCAAACAGCGTTCAAACTTAGCTGATTTTGACACAAAAAAAAACTCTTGTTCACACACACAAATAAATCTGTGCAGTTGGCCTGTACAAGTCAGTTTGTGCAGTTTGCATGAGCGTGTAAATCTCCTTAACAGATTAAATCAATTTTAATATAATTACATTTAATTAGAAAAAAGTTAAATGATTAGTCTTTAAAAAAAATCATGTACTTCAAACTGGAGCGTGAGATAAGAAGGTAACATAATAATATCGATTAAAAATGACCTTTGAAATTTAAATTTGGTAAAGTTGTAAAAAAAAATCAATACTGTCATATCAGCTTATGATGTGTATTCACATAGATTGTCAAAAAGAAAATATAAAAGACTGCTCAAGCTCGACCTAAAGCAACCTCATTAAAACACAAGAGACTTCTGCTATGCAACATTGCTAAGAATTCCTATTGGCCTTAGGTCTAGAGAGTGCTGTTTGTTTGATAATAAGACTCCTTTTGTGTTTAAACCTTCACAATAACATTTGGAACCAGCCTTTCTTTAATTTAAAAAAGAAAATGCTTGAAATCAAAGGGGGTTACAACAAATTGTCAACAATTTTTCATTCAGCTATGAAATAATACAATAGAGATACAGAAATCTGAAATTTAAGGAAAATTAGTGTCATTATTGGCTGCTACAATAAATGCCTTTATTATAGCTGTGACTGCAATTACATATGTAATCACAAGTCATTTATGTAGTTTGAACTTTTGAAGTAACAATTGTCTAGTTTTTAATTTCAACATTGGTGATTTTGATCAAAATTAATTAATTATTATGAATATAATACCAGTTTTCATTTTCAGGATGTCGTGAATATTCCATAGTTTCTCTGGATTGAACTAAGTTAGAAAGACTGACATTGAAAGTTTCTAATTTGAAGATTTTCTTATCAGGATCTAAAACTGAATGCTCACTGCCATACATTTCTCCATACTGACTGAATTTTTCCCATTGAGTGACTAAAAGTTTGTGTGTGTATAAAACACCAGTTTGGGGTTCAACATATCGTGTTACAACATCATTTCCTAAAACACTGGTGTTGTAAGGGTTAGGATACTTATGATATGCTCCTTGAACCACATTTTCCCAATTTTGCCTAAAGTAAAATAAAATAAAATAGAAGAAATACAGACAAGAAACATTTATTTATTAAAAAATTATCAAGTCAATAATTTGGAAAATTTGATTAGGTTATGGATATAAAGTACTCACATTTACATGTTAGAAATAGATAATATGATAAATTAATACATAATAAATTCATATAAAACAGCTAAAAAAAGTTTTAGAAGATCTGAATTGTTTAATTTAAAAAATAACTATGAAATAATTTGGATTTTTTTGCTTAAAGGCACTAAAATAATATGTGCTCATATATTATTCATATATTATATAGAATTATAGATATGATTTATTTATGAAATGAGCTGGTTGAGCTAAGTAATTCAAAATAAAATATCATTGAATGTAATTCTATAAAATGCATTATAGATCTATACTATAGAAATAAACTTTACTACATATTACTGTTATGTGAAGTCAAATGGCTTGAAATTTTAATTTGCACTGTTTACATCCAAAACATACATCACAGTATTTTTTCAAATTTTGAATTTAATTCAATGTGGATGTGCAACTAAAATTCTTTGGATATCAAGACAGTACTTTTATATTCTCATTTGGATAATTAAACTAATATGATTCTAACAGGAAATATTTCAAAAGATTATTACAATAATAGAAGTATATACCTAAATGTTTTTTGAATTGTAGAAATTGATGTCATAATGTTAAGCGTTTTTTATTGATTTATTAGTAAAGCGAAAGTTTTATTATTAAGAATTAGCTCAATTAAACTACTTCCATCAAATCAATTTTAATATTAGAGCAGAGATTAGAGTTAGTAATTTCAAAGTATAATCTAAGGTTTTGATCATATAAATATGATATTTTAAAAGAAAGAATCACATACTTATAGTCTATTTATAGATGGCTATTATATGAGTGTGATGAATAGACAAAAACGAAATACCTGTCTATTCCCCGCACGATACAATACAATTACTTTAATGATGAGTATGTCCTTATTATTATTGTGTAAGTATAGTATGTGGACATTATCATTCTTACTAGGAACTATCTTCTGGATAGTCAGTGTTGAACCCCTTTGGCGTACAGAAGCAAATGCGCGCTGGGAATTCAGATAAAAACGCCTATCCAGCGCGCATTGCATAATACGAAGTTTTCTTGTAGTCACATTTTGCTTTCGTTATTTATTACAAGAAAACTTATACGAAAGTAATTATTAACCTATTATTACCTAGGCAAGCATTTTGATGTATAATCCTATGAATCAACTTGTGGGCAACAATCCGTTTCCAGCACAAAATGCCGAATACTATATGGTTATGTAATTGCCTTGTAGTTACATTTTTGCTTTCCGTTATATATTACAAGTGGAGGGTAATTTCTGTTAGCTGAATGTTTTTGTGATATATAAAAATGTAGCATATGTGTGTAAGAACAAATTTATTAATCAACAAAACTTTCAAATAGAATTTAAATTCAATATACTCTAAAGCAATATAAGAAATAATAAGAACATGAAAAACGATTAATCATCACAACTATTTTCACGAAAGATAAAACAAAACAGTGAAATTATAAATTAAATAAGTGGTTAAAATGCTTTAGCTGATGCACTTTCAATAAATAAACGCATTACGATGCTTTTTTCAGTAATAATGAAAACATTATACAGATAGATATATATCGTTGCTTCTCAAGGAGGGAAAAACTTTAAAATATCACATCAAATGTTGGAATGCAATGAGAATAACTTTTGATAATTTCAATTAAGAATGTCAAAAATGATAGTAGTAGTAGTACAACATAAAAATGGAATGAATTTGATTTTTTATGAACACGTTAAAAAACAGGGGATACTTTAACTACGATATTGCAGTTGATATCCCTCTGATTATAATCACATTTTCTATACACAAGTTCGAGCATAAATTCACTTATTGATTTGTTTCCTATTACCAAAAGTCAAAAGACAGATCTAATTTTCAACACCACTGAGGTATACAAATGCATCATGTATGATTTCACATTGATAACTAATGGAAAACTTAAGGATCACAAACAATAAAGCAACAATTAAACACAAAAATCATCGTTAGGTGGGTCACGGATGTTTTACAGAGAATCATATTTTAAGCATCACTGATTTGTCCTTCCTTTTTGCTAATACTATCTGGATTAGCCAATGGGTCAAGATCTGCAAACAAATTGATCCATTGGGGCACATCCTAAAAATTAAACATTTCAACTTTCAAATCTATGTATGTGTTGTGTGATATTGTCTATCATAACTTCTCAATACTGAGGAGCTCCAAAAATCTGAAGATTTTGATCGCCATTGAAAAGAGGAAATGAATGTTCCTCAAAACGATCTTTGCCTATTCGAGCAGGGCCATTATCCTGATGCTAGATCTATGTATGGGGTCATTATCCTGATGCTAGATCTATGTATGGGGTCATTATCCTGATGATAGATCTATGTATGTTTTACGAAGAAGATTGCTTTCCCTAAGAAAAGTTGATTGATTATCTCTCCCCTTTCTCAGAGGTCGAAGGTCACAAGAACTCCTCAAACATTGACACACACTGAGCTGCTTCTCAGCAGTCAAGTGGCATCTACGCAGAAAATACAAAATATGTAAGTGTAAACATATTGATGATCGAAATACCTTTTTAGAAGCAGTAGCCTTATTTCCAGAACTTTTTTCAGAAGCACTGCTAGAAGCCAATGAAGTCTTTTCAGGATTCCCAGACTTAGATGAAAATAAGGCCGCTCCACTTTGACCAAACAGATCAAATCCGCCCTTATTTGTGGACAGAGCACGTTCCCAAAGAGCAGAGGGCATCATATCCGCTAAAAGCTGTGTCTGAAAATAAATATTTTCCCATAAACTATAAGGTACAAAAGTCTGTGGAATAATGGAAGATTTATAAATAAATTTAAAAAAAGAAGATTAATCAAGAGATAGCCTCTACGCTCTTTCATTCTATTTACTTGGTGACGCATTGTCTAACCGAGATGAGAGAAGTTGTAATATTTGAAGCAAAATGACAAAATGATAATACAGTAGTACCTCATTCGATTTATCCGATAATGAATTAACTTGACCTTGAGCACCGGCTTGATTAGCGGTTCTGTTCATGAGCTCACCACCGAATATGGAATCCCATTCACCCAGACTGTCACCACCAACCGCTATATCACCTGAATATATTATCAATATCAACTCGATAGATGGTAACAACTCTCACACAATAAGAAATAGAAATGAAAGATTCTAGTGAAATAGCTCAATGGATTTACCCAATGTTGACAAGAGCGAATTATCTGCAGCTTGAGCGACACTGTCCCCAGATAAGAGATCTTCCAAGAATGCTCTATCTTCATCAGTAGTTCCACTGCCGATTCCAGCAAATAGATCTAAAATTTTACAAATACTTCCTTATCTTATATAATTACCTAAATTCACTTACAATTCCATTGATTGAACTATGTACAAACAATTAAACATCCATATAAACAATTGACCTATCTACTACTTTTTAGAATTCTAATTTGCAGTGTTTGAACAAATAAAGGACTCATTCTTCATATTCAAATTGAATATGAATTGAATGGCGGCTGAGAGGGGTCAAAATGAAATTCACTATGAAATAATTGAATTTCTATGTAAAAAAGAGAATATCTCTTGCAAGTAGAGAATATAGTTTTGACCCCTCTCGGCCGCCGTCAAACTGTATGGCTGGTGTGGATTTGATTTTAGAAAATGAAAACCTTACCAGATAATGAATCTTCTTTACCAACAGTCTTCTTATCAATTGCGTTTTGATCAGCTGCAAGAAAGAGGATTTGAGAATCCTTATAAAGCGACTAATAAAAATTGAATAGTTTAAAAATTCATCGATCATTCATCAATATTGATATTATGAATAGAAATATGTCAATCTATATTCCTGTCCAGATTAGTATTCGTTCCATTATTGTATTCAATTAAACTCATAATTCAAATTTTTAAAAACATAAAGAACTACAAAAAATACAAATTTATACAAAAAATAAAATCGTTTTCAAATTGATCAAACTTATACAATCTCGTGATGTAGGTTAATATTTAAAAATATCCCCTTCTCCAACTTTATCAGAAGTGAACAATGATTAAAACGAAGCAAGAGATAAACCATTTCAGTAGTAAACAGAAAATGAACAGGAAACATGGCAAACTGATATTGTGCTTAAGTTTACTAAATTTTAGAGGTATTTCATCTGAAGTATAATCGTAGAGGTTGGCGTAGAGACCACGACATTCGGTTATATCATATAGACACTCGGTGCTGCGTCTATATTGATCGGGAGAGGTGAGAGCATCGAGTAGTTCATCATCCTCTTCTTCCGAACTGTTACCATCAGAAATATGCCCAAATCCAGACTGGGCAAGTTTACTGCCCAAATTATTATCTTTTGGATTGAAATAACCTGAGTTACAAGAAATGCAAGAAAATTCCTCAATTAAAGAACTACAGATCCATTTATAGCA
This sequence comes from Monocelis spectator, assembly GCA_036784945.1. NCBI lineage: Eukaryota > Metazoa > Platyhelminthes > Proseriata > Monocelididae > Monocelis > Monocelis spectator. The sequence continues at coordinate 878 of JAYMFX010081889.1, read as the reverse complement.
TAACAATCATTAAATAAGAAAATATCAACTAACTCTACGACGTCATTAATAAAAAAATGTCTAGAATAGAAATATTTCTTAAAACTACTAGTCTTCACTAAAAGTAGTTACAGAAAACAAAACTTAATTTTTATTACTATCTCTATTTTTCTATAATTTAAGCTATTCTGTTTATGCAACAGATTTAATATTGTATTTCATAATATAATTAACATATTCTTCGATTTTGTAAATTAAATTAAAACAAAGAGAAAATAATTTCTCCCTAACTAAATCTGCTTACGATATTTGGAGGAGGATTTGGCGGAGGCGAGAGCAGCGTTGATGTCTTCTTCCGGTTGGTCTCGATATTCTTTCATAAAAATGGCCTCTAACTTTCGATCCAAATCATCTATGTTATCTTCGACTATTTTCGATTCATCCTCAGCCCCCATTAGATCACTAAAATAATTTCCGTATAGAAATGAATTGGATGATTCGGAGGGGATTGATTATCGCATAAAATTCCGTAAATACTCCCAATCACTGCAAATAATCATGATATGGAGATATTACGTAATAACTTTATGCTTCAGTTACAATTTCCAGACTATGAAGAAACTTAAACCCATGCAGAATCTCTGTATAATATGCGATATAAGATGAATTGTTCATGAACAATAGATACAAAAATGCCCATAAATTAGAATAAATACATGAAACACAAGCAAATACACTCAAATATAGCGCCCATTATTTATAAGCTAACACAGATTTTATATATTTACCATCGAGTAAGTATAGATAGAGTAACGACTCTTTCTAGTAGATATTTGGATATCGATTTGTTCCTACCAAGCGTCAGAAAATCCTATCTCCACCATTATAAATTGGTAAAG
>JAYMFX010081778.1:0-13568 GCA_036784945.1 Monocelis spectator | reverse complement strand
CCCGCCATGCCTCTTCCGGACACACAAATAATTCTAATACAAACTTGTTCCCAAAGTTGCTGTCTTTTCAATTAAATTCATAAACTACAACACTACCATAAGTGCGACATTACCAGAAAACAAGCAAGGAATACCTCTATTGTCTATAGAACTGCGTAGATAAATTAAAACAATTCTGGATATCTATTTTTAGCGTTGAGACGTACAGATACGCGAACCAATCATAAACCAATGAAATTTAGGTTATCATCAGAGTGACTATCTTTTCATTATTATCCGATCTCTATGCGTTGGGTTACCAATTTAGACTCTCATTTAAACCATATAATGACTAATCGATATACGCTGAAATAGTGTGACGTCGGGAAAAATCATTTGATTGGCTCTTAGAATATGATAATTTCTCTATGAGGAATTCCCTATCTCTAAGCCATTAAGACGCTCTCTTTTAGTCACTGCTGAGATATAAATAGACTGTAACTCTAGAAACGAATACTTGGATCCAGTATTCTAGCGTATCTGATATGATTTAGATATGTAATGGATTTGTTCTGAGTAATTCTTCTCAATGAATTTCTTCAATCAGATTGCCGATAGTGTGGGTGCGTATCTCATGGCAGACATGGCCCACATATCCGGATTGGTTGCAGCTGGCGTGGTACCCGGGCCGTTCGACTATGCGGATGTCGTCACCTCCACGACACACAAAAGTTTGCGTGGTCCACGTGGTGGCATGATATTCTACCGGCGTACACCTTCGACATTCATGGGCGCCGATAAAAAACTGGAAGCCAAACGAAACGAAGACTACAATCTCGACAAGAAGATCGATATGGCCGTGTTCCCCGCGCTGCAGGGCGGGCCGCATGTCAATGCCATTGCGGGCATCGCAACGATGGCACAACAGGTCCGTGTTTTGATATTTGCTTTTATTGTGACGTCATTAAGATTCAAGCAGTGTTATTGACTGAAATGGGTGAGCCAAGCCAATGAGGACGTATTGTTTCAGCTCTTCTTGGAATTCCTGCCTATATTTAGATATTGTAATCATATACCTCGTATTCTGGATCCTAATGGATGACTGGAGATCCTGATTTAGAGTGGAAAGTGATACTGATAAATAAGGAACTATTCTAAACGCTTCTGTTTTATTCATTTAGGCTATGAGTGAAGAATTCCGACTTTATTCAGAACAAGTCTTGAAGAACTCCAGCGCTATGGCTCAAGCCCTGAAAGACGCGGGGTTAAACGTGGTGACGGGTGGTACTAACACTCACATGGTACTCGTCGATCTTAAGCCTCAGGGAGTTGATGGAGCTCGTGTTGAACGAGTTTGTGAACTCTCCGCTATAACCGCCAATAAGAATACTGTTCCGGGAGACAAAAGCGCTTTAATGCCGGGGGGCATGCGACTAGGTAACCATTGCTCATAATTATACCCAGTTTTAAATCTTTATATTGCGCAATCCAATCGAATCTTGAAGGCTTTCACTTTTTATTGTATTTCAAAAAGTTCTAAAAATAGTTCACTGTTGTATTTGTTAGTTGATTGCAACATCTTATCATATTTCTATGCTTTATATCTCTACAATTCGGTAGAAATCCATCATCTTCACTTTGCCATTGTTCTTTGACTGATAGAAAATAAAAATGCTGTTAGGAGAAAATTTCTGGATTCTGTAATTTTCATATTTTAGGGGCTCCTGCTTTGACCACGCGCAATTTTAAAGAAAAAGATTTCGTACAAATTGTTCATTATATTAAAGAAGCTGTTCAAATTAGCCAAAAAGCCAAGACAAAAACAAGTAAGCTAATATATTTTTTACATAATATGTATTATAAATTGTCAATTGTGATGTATAAATTGGAAAATCGGGGCATATCTTTCATTTTTTTAGTCTATATAATTCTGTTTAATTTAGAAAATTTAAAAGAATTTCGACAATGTGTCCTTGAAGATGCAGAAATTGTTGGTCTGATATCATCGTTAAAGAAGAAAGTGGAAGATTTTTCTGGAAAGTTTCCCATGCCTGGATGGGATGATTATTAATCCATTTGTCTTTAGAATTTTTATCTAAAAAGTAGCTCTGGTTTTTTTTTGATTTCCATTTTTATACCCAAAATTTGAGTGTGCAATCATCATTATAAAAATTGTTTTGATAAAAAGTAGTAAATATTTTTATAATTTTTGTCATCATGAATAAACTTTTACCACAATTTGTTTGATAAGAGCAGAAAATTTATTTTGTTTCACACCATCGGTGTTTATATTGACTGGACATTTAGAGCTTGATATTTTTGTACATAAAGCATGATTGTTCAAGAATACCCTCGTGCATGAATTGTAGGTAGTCAGTGATCGAATACTATCAACTCTTTGATAAATATATTTCTTTTTTACATTGTCTTTTTCAAAAATATCAATCTTTCATTTAGGTAATAATGTTCTTATGTAATAAATAAAAATAAAATAATACTTAATTTTTTTTTTAAATAACAAGATTTTAAGATAAATTAAAAGTGCCTATAGGTACATGAAAGAGTAATTAAATGGCTATATTGCTTCAATTAATTTGAGTCTCGTTTAATTCTGCATACTCTATTCTTTCTTTCAAGGCTGTAATCAACTTGAATACAGTGAAGAATAATTAAATTAAATCACTCGAACAAGAAAACAATTCCCTACAAGTCACTAACTAAATCACGCCGTGCATTTGGATGTCCTTGTAATCTTTCTTTTTGCTAAATAAAACAAATTATTTAATCATTTTAAAATGGTTAGATATTGCCTATTTGACCTTTATTAATCTTATCCTATAAATTAAAATAAAATCGTATTCTATATTCATCCATCGACCAGTGAATATTTTAAAATTATCATCTTAGATAGTTTGATGTTAGAGTATGCAAAACAAGGAGATTATAATTCATGCTTATTTGTTTAAACCGTTTTGTTATTAGTATTCTTTATAAAATTAAAATAAATGCAGCCGGAGTATCCAACTATGTCTATTTATAGTTATTTAGTACTTTAGATTGATTTTAAATATTTTTTCTCTTTCCTTAAGGTAAACATATTCAAATATATTTTGGTTGTAATCTAATAGTGATATGATATTTTAAAAGTCAGAATATTCTTAAATATTTGATCATAATACAGATATCAACTAGAGATTATTGCTTAAAATTGCTAGAGCTGAGTTGAAATAATGCAACCCCTTTATAGTTTATATTGAATAACATTGTAGGTTTATCAAGCTAGACAACTCCTATAGTTGATACATATATGCTCATATATGCTCATATGATCAGATTTGGTTACTTTTAGGTAAAAACCCTGCTTTTGGGGTCCATTTTATGATTTAGGTGTGATACTTGTTTTGTTTATGTGTATATATAATTAATATTTCTACAAAGGTTTTGTAAAATGAAATAATTATTTTAATAAACACCAAGTCAAAATGAGCATAATTTATTTTTACACCTTATTCATTCTATTTTTAAAATGGCTGTGTCTTTATATGGGGAACTTCCCTATATGAAGACTCAGCTCTCAGTTCTATAGGGAAGTTTTTAATCATAATAAATAGCTTCTTGATTTTAATATGTCATTTCCAAATTATTGTTCAGTGATCTAATTAATCTTATATTTATTATAATACTTTTTTATAAAACAAATATTTAACACTGACTAGCTAAACTAAGTGGTATTCAACTAAGTAACATTATTGGCAGACTTCCTAAAAATATTTTGGAATAATATAATAACCTCTTTAAATAAAGATTCCTCAACTTCCCTATAGAACTGAGAGCCGAGTCTTCATATAGGGAAGTTCCCTATATAAAGACACTCCCTTTTAAAATAGATATTTTCATTAAGATTTTCCTTGAGGTTTATAAATGATCATCATGATTTCCATAATATCAGGATGTCATCAAGATATCTGGTTAGGGAATTCTCTGGTTATCCAGTCCTCGAAATAAGGGCTGTCCGCCTGTCCGTGGACAGGTAATTTTTCCAACGGTTAAGTAAAAATTGTGATTGCTTGTCCGTGCGGACAGGTACATTTTTTTACTATGTGTGCCTTTTAGGCCTATATATATTTAAATAGAATAGACAAACAACCTAATTTTTGAGAGAGTGTAAAAAAGTGAGTCAGTAAAGAATGATACAATCAATTTCTACTTAGCTAGCTTCTAACAGACGCACAACCTGTAGTCTATATTAAATAGACGGTAGTATAATACACCGGCAGGCTAAGTTAACAGATTGCATAGGTATATTATATATGATCCATTTTGCTGAAATTGTAAAATAATGCCCATTTTGAAGTTATAATTATATTGTGTATAACAATTTGTTTTTTTCTTATAAAATTGGTATATCATCTCTCGGACAGGTAAAATTCTTACGGACAAGTAAAAATCCTATACGGACAGGTAGAAAAAAATATACGGACAAGTGATAGTAAAATCCTTATTTCGAGCACTGATACTAATACTCTTTATTCTCTAATTTGATGACTTATATGTCATTATGCAATATACAATATGTATTTAGTATCATGTAGGATATAGTCTAGGATAAGAGAGGCATTCAGCTAAGAAAACTATTATTTACCTTAAGTATGTTGCATATATGTAAATTTGTTTTTTAAATATTTCCTTTGGAAAGCAAGGGGTTTGAATAAATTAAAGTCTATTGTATTCTACATTCATAAATTTTTGAACAAATCATAAATATTGCCTTAGGTTGCACAGCACCAACTTAAAAATGTGTCCAAATAAAAATGACTAGTTATAGTGGTTGGTACAAGTGTAAACACAAGTGAAACACAAGTTATGCTATGGTTTATATAAATATATAACTAACTAGTTTTCAATTTTTCTATCAGCTAGTTCAAGTTATGAACAAATTATGTGATGAAAAATAAATAATCATTTGCACTTATAATAAAGATTTCTATTTAATATAAATTTATAGTTTATAAGTTTTTCAATGCCTAAAATGATGAAAACAACCTGAATAGTCTACTGCATGAACTTTATTTATTTTTGATGTAAGAAATGCTGAAATCCTTTTATTAAATTTTAACATTATACAGTCAGTATAATAACTAGAATAGATTAAAGGCAAATAATATTTTACAGTCAATCTCACTTAAGTTGGATTCCTTGGGACCAATAATTTTTGTCTGAGTTAGACAATCTTCATCTACCATGTTTTTACAATTTCTATTTAATACTGTTTACTTTTTATGACCATTAAAGTGACCCTCCAAGTCAATGGAATTTTATTACACCCTATCTCTACAATAGTATGTATTAGGTATATCATTAAGGGTGTTAACATTAACCTGTAGAATGTGATAGAAATATGACCACACATTACTACTATCAGAAGACAAGAATATCTTGTTTTTGCAAGTTTAAAGAATGTATTAAAATTATGTTGAAAATACATAGATTTCCAGAGGATGAGATAATCTTGTCTTTGCAATGAAGAGGTTAATAAAGAAAATTCAAAAAAATTGGAGAGAACCTCTAACAGTCCATTGTAGAGCAAGCGTTTATTTAGTGCAGAGCAAACTGATTATTGACTTACCCTATAACCCTAAATCTGCCCTATGTAGTCATAGATAAAATAAAATTGTCCATTAGTTTATAAGCATGGATTAACTTTGTTCAAATTGTTTGAAAAATCATACAATAATTTATGGATACATTGGATACATTTAGATGGTTTTATACATTTTATATTCATAAAATCTGAAGACTATTATAGTTTTTATTCATTTCAAAGAGCACTACCATTATGGAAAATAATGTTTTATTTTATGCCATTTCTAAATAGTTTCTCAATATATTGTAAATCTTATTTTTTGTCATTGATTTGCATTTTAGAAAATGACATCGTTTTGGAAAACTATTTTTCACTCAGATTCAGCTAATATTTCTCAAATTGTGAAACCAAATTGGGTAATGAATGAGCCATGGTGTGGACCACAATTTGACTTAGTAATCATGCAATTTCCAGAAATTAAAAGCATTACTCATTTATTAAATATTAGCTCAAAACGTGTCTTGACTGTCTCAGGGAATGGAGTTTTGTGCGTGTGGGATATTGAAGAGAATTGTTCTAAAGTCATGCCGCATATTCATCAAAATCGTGTTGCAAGTATTGCCCTCATATCCGAATATCCCCATCACACAGCTCAACAGTGCATTACAGCAGGTTGTGATAAGAGAATTATTGTGTGGAGTTTAGTGGAAATGACACAATTAATTGAAATCAATAATGGTGAACACATTGTGCGAAGCTTGTTATATTTTCCATCCTTAAACGTATTCATTGCTGGAAGCGATGTATTACAGCTTTGGTCAATGGAAGGAAAACTTCATGATTCTGTTCATAATCAATTTGAGAATGAAGATGTCAAATTTTTGTTGAATATTGGTGATAATAAATTGATTTGTGCATTTGATAAATATTTATCAGCATATCGTGTTTCTGGTGTAAAACTTTCAAAGTCGGATGGAAATAGTAAAGAATTGGATTTCCTTGAGTCAGAAAAGGAATTTATTGATGATCAATATGAATTGATCCATGTTACTAAATTACCACATCACCATGAAGTTATAAAAGCTGTGATTGAGGCAAATGATTCTGCATTCATCACTGCTTCGTTAGATGGCGCCATCATACTGTGGACATCATTCAGATTGAACTTTACCAAATGTTTCAACATGCGTCAGACCTATATCGATAGTACACAGAGGTTTTCTTATTCAGTTCAAGATGTTTCTGTAATTGATCAATCATTTATTTTAGCTGCAATCGGAAATGGATTTTCAATATTTGATATAAATAGTGGAGCTACTCTCGTTGAAGTTGAAGAAGCTCACGACACTAAAGTAACGTGCGCTCGTTACCTTAGATGGCTTGACCTAGTTTCCACATGTGCATTTGATGGTCGCATTCGATTTTGGGGCTTTGCCAAAAAACAATTAGTTGAGAACCGTGTTACTCACAGCAAACGGTATCCCTTGGGGTCGTCGGCAAATGTTAGTAAAGTGTTTCTCAGAGCTCCATTGTCTGATGTTTTGAAGTTTAGCAATCGACATAATAGAAATAAAAGCTATCAAATTGTTTGTTATCATGAACTGCTGGGTCATGAGGACCAGGTGGTGGATTTAATCAGCATGGATGTGAAAGGATTTTTGACTTATGGAAAAGAAAATTGCATATTCTTCTGGAGAAATCGAGATCACTTTGAAAACGAACTCCTTAATAAAATACAAAGTATATTTTAGCTCATAACATTTTTAAAAAGTAGCATTCCATCGTTGTTAAATTTGGTATTACGTACCTATGATATGTATAATGAACATTTTCAGCAAAGACCAAAATTACCTGTAGAAATTAACAAATACTGTATTCAAAAAACACAAAAATACTAATTTTATGATTTTATGCTTTTTGAAAATTAATACGCCTACATTTATGTATTATAAATAGCAATGTTTAAGAGATATTTGTTGATTCTAAATTGTTCAATTGTGAAGACATGTAATACATAATTGTGGATACGTAAAAATTATAAAGCGCTATATCACGCTAAAACTATGATTGTACATAACTTGAAAAACTATCAGATATTTTTAGGTGTAGCTATATCCTATACCGATATGTATACATAATAATCTTCCTTTAATGTCTCGAGATTGAAATACTTTCCATTTGTAATGCGACCCAGTGAATCAAATTGACAAAATGAGGAACATTGTCCGAAGGAATTATCAATGCTAAATGGTAAATAAATTTAACACTGTTTTCATATACCATACCTGTACATATAATAATTATTTCAATAAATACTTTTTCTATTAACTTTTAATAAACGAATCTTCGAACTGACCCTATATATGTATACCTATGTCAAGTCCCGTCATAATGCATAAATATGCTCTGTTAATCGACTTTTTGAATATTGAATACATAGGTACCTAAATGTAACTTAGAAGATTATCTGAGTTGTGCAAGGTTCATTGCATAGATTAACATATAATACGGTTGATTTTAATCCATGCGGTTGACTATATCAGCTGTATTTATATCGCTATGCATAATTTCAATTGTCAATCAATCAATAGAAATTATTATAGCAGCGTACAGCATACCTAAGAATTATAGTAATGTAGTTACAATTAAAAATATTAAAAAAGCTCAAATATTTTATATTTAAAATATTAATATTTATGGCAAATCTTACATTCTGTAGCTTATGTATAATATACTCTAATTCGATCATGCCCTATTAAACCTTATATTAATCTGGACAATTTTCTATTTATTTATAACACAGTTATGTTTTCATATTTCAAATAAATAGATAAATCCATATTTATGTACATAGTGTTTCTATATATAAATATGTATACGGATAAAATTCTATTAAAATAATTATTAAGGTTCTCTCATAGTTGAGTCGTGTATTATGTTTTTCTTCTGGTAATGTGATCATATATTACAACTTGAATATATTTTGGAGTATCAATAAACGTTCGCGTTGAGTTATCACCTGGAGAACTTGCCTAAAATATAACCAACAAGATGACATAAGAAATGATTTTTGATTTCCTTTTGCTAAATAATCGAATTACACCTTCGCTTTCCCTAATTTTCAAGAAAGTATTAATGTATTTTAAAAATATTTACGTTTGGATCTACATTCAAAATTTTTCTGTCTCTTTTATTTTTGAAAAGTAAACCAGATGCATTTTCTGCAATGACGGAATAATTCGGAGTTGGGTTGGAGGTTACTGTTTGTGTTTCCCAATTATAGAAGCTAAAATAACAAATAATAATATAATGGAATATTCATTTTTATCTAATAATGATAGATATTCCGATATTCCATAGGATAGCATCGAATTCTTTAACTTGAATTAATGAATTAATATGTGTTAAACGAGATCCTATTATACATATTTACCTTAAATCAGACGGTCTTGGTAATAAACGTTTTTTCCCAGAAAAATATGGAATAAATTCTTCAGTTTTCAAACGATGTGCATAGTCGATATATCCGGAAATCTCTTGTCCTTTCGAATTCTTGTCTCGAATAAATATGATGGACTGAATCCAATAAAATGAGAAAATATTTTATTCATGCATGAATATTATAAAATAGATATGTAGTAATATTTATAATTTCTATGGTTAAATATATGATTTAAATATATTATGTATCAGTTATAGACAATTATTACCGTCATTTTCCCACTACGATTAGCTTCTTCACGACTAGCCAAAGCTTTTAAAAAATTTTCCGTAAATTCTTTTCCAGAACTTGCTAAACTCCTAAAGAAAAGAAAAATATTTTGAATTATCTGCAATATATCTATAATTAATAGCATAAGTTAAATAGTTAAGCCTACACGCTTGCAAATATTTGTTTTCTAGTACGAATGGTCTAAACAGATTTATTTAAAAACTTGTATTTCAGAAAAATCATCAACGTATCGTTACATATTATGTACCATAAATAGAGAATTTAGAGATTTACTGGTTCTACAATGTCTCAATTATGGGGCAGAAAATGGATAATATGGTAATCGAATGTTTTGAGTCTTCAACTTTCTCAAACTCAGATTAATTAAAATGGATGTAGCTACGTGTTTTACTATAAAATATTTTTACATTTTAATTTCGAATATTATAGAAGTTTGATACGATAAATTGGTCGTATATATTTTAGACATTTTTTTACTTCGTTCCATAATAATGATGATCAGTAGAAAAAATACATAATATATAAAAATAGTTACATTACCAATAAGGAAATATTTCTATAAATTTAATTTATAGTGAATAGAAAATGGACATATTGATAGTGCAAACAAACTTATATTAGTGTGAAGTGACACAATATATTGTATTAATTAATTTAGTAATGATTGAAATAAAACCTACAATAGTATATTCAAAAATACAATTGGGTAAATAAGCTCTCCTGAAGATGTAACAATTCATTATGTATGTACTGTAGTTATGCATTGAAATAATAAATATATCTACTTATGTAAATATTGATTTATTTGACATTAGTATTCTCAAAAATTCAAAGATATGAAGTACTCGGTAAGATAAAAGATTAGTCATCGGGTAAGAGTTATCGTATAACACTTATGCAAATGATGATGGCTATAATAGCGTTAAATATTAGATTATATTTTGAAAATATTCAAAATCAAATGGACTATCTCTATGAATAAAACATTTATATTACTAATTACTATAAGTCATTTTTAATTAAATTTATATCATTAATAAATTTCTTGATCGCTTTGGGCATCACATAGAATTATTTCAAAACTAACAAACAAGTTTTGAACCAGCTAGACTAATATTGTTTCTCACAAACAGCTATAGCTTCTGTCATACAATTCGTTTTGAATCCTTGTAGAAAAGGAAACGCGTGTGCCAAATCGATCTATGATATACTCTCCTGGACCAGCGCAAACCATGTATGACAAGAGTGCGCTTACGGACGATCACAACAGAAAACTCAACAACAACAGTTCAGCTTTCAACAAATGTTATGTTACTTCTGGATAAAATCGTTGATTAATGATACCTCATTGTCTGTTTAGGATCCCGGAATATTGAAATTATTGTTAGTATTTGATCATCAAGTTAGTCTCAAAATAATTCTTATGAGTATACTGTTTTGATAATGATGAAATGTTTTCACATGCTGAAAAGGAATCTCGCAGAACTTCATAGCGAATGTGAATCTAACTTAGATCTGCTATCGAATTTCATCAAACTAATTACTACAGAAAATCCAATTTTAAAAGAAATTGTGATTCATTGTGAAAAGCTAAAGGGGATGTAAGTGCATAGAAAAATATCACCAAAATGGGTTCACTACAAATCAAAACTAATTTTTACATGATTTCCTTCCTAAAGTATCGATATCATGAAAATAGAAAATAATTAAACATATTTCCAAGGATAAAAAAAAATGGTAAAATTTGATTTTTACAAATAATATGCATAAATTTTCTTAACTTCCTAAAAAAGCATCAATATTAATTGCTCAATAAAATCTTTATACAAAAACCTTTTAGTGGCACAATGATAGTTTAAACATAATAATTTAATGTTTTCATTTCCAATCTCTGTGCACAATAAATTAGTTCGGAATAGAAATGTATCATTTGTAAGGAATAAATAATAAAATTACTGCTTTAGACAATTCTTTAGGGTGTGAAAAGTATACTTATGCAAAGACCTGAGACCAGATTTTAGGTAAGACAGATTATATATCAATATGAAAATGCATTAATGATTATTTTTTCTTACTTTTGTTGATTTTGTTTGGCTATTCTAGTTGCTTCAGCAGCCTCTTTACGAGCTTCAAACTCCTCACGTTTTAATACTTCTCCACTTCCACGATAGCCAAGTTCTACCAACTGTCTAGCTAGTTCTTCATCCTAAGAATGGATTTGGAAGGGCACACTATTAAATTTTCTTTGTATTATAAAATCATGAGCCTGAACTAAATTATATATGATAATTAAAAATGCTTATGAAAGTATAATGAATGAATAAAAATACTTATTTTCATATGTATAACTGTCTATGATATATTTGTAGTGCAGTATCATCTCTGTCTATAACATTCATATTGTTATACATCAAATTCTGACCTTACATAACCTGTGAACTTCTTTGCCTTAATAAATGAAAGAATAAAAATCCCATAATTTTAGGAGTTATTTTTTCAAGTTTAGTTTGATATATCATTAAAAAATATTGGAATGTTAATGGAACTAACTATGCGAAATACCCAGGGAAGATAATAATATGAAAGAATTTTTTGATATGCAGGTTTAATTAAAGGTATTCGCAAAGAGCTAACATAATAAATACATTATTGCAACATGAAAAATTTTTTTTCAAAGACATTTTTTATGTATTATTCTTATATATTACAATGTTTTGTTTAGATGCATCAATATATTATATAATGGGAAGTTTTCAAAGTTAGTGCTACAAGGCCAATCTGGTAATATGCATCATTGATTATGCATTGTATAAAGTTGAATTTCTGTTATAAAGTTTCAATCTTTACTTATTTTTACTTGTCTTTTGTTGACAAATTAAGATATTATAACCTTTATTTGAGCAGCTTTTATACATTCTTATTTGTCCTAATATCATTTCATATAAAATAATATTATTTTGGCATTTATAATTTGATAATAAAGTGAACTTAATTGAATACCTTTGGAAAGCTTTAAAAACTGTTTAATATTTTAGTGTAGTATAACATTTAATAAAAGAAGTGTAGATATCAAAGTAACATAGTGTATTTATACACATACAATAAATTGTTTGTTAATTTTCATTCATTTATTAAATCAAAATTGAACTGATATAATGTTTGATTGTGTAATTATTTAAATGCTTTCACAAATACAGGTCATACAAAAATATTTATTGGTTTTAGAAGTGTTCAATAAAGCAATATGCAACACTTTAACTGTTCAATTATCAGATGGTTTCAAAAGCAGTAAATAGGAAAGAAATTGTGATTATTAGGAATCTGTTTGTTTAATAGATGTATTCAATTATGCATACATTCAATTAAGTGGGGGTGCATTTTAATTTACTTGTCATTTTTTACATGATTATAAAATTTTATGTAATTATGCAAAAATGCAATTTATTATCTAGTCTCATTCCACTTTTCAAATTTCTCAATTCATTATTATTCATATAAAGCTCTGTGTCTGACTATAAAACTGTGAACTTTAGGTTATATATTCTTTAACAACTTAAGGGGCCTGTGTCATAAAAATTACCAGACTGATATTAGACAGAAAACATTTATATTGGTATAACTTTGGTTATAATTATCACTCAAATCATTTGTAAATATAAATTTCATATAATAGTGACATTTTACCTCAAGGTAATATAAATCAAGAGGTGTAATTTGTGAATCCAAAAAATCTTCATAAGTGTTAAATTCAGTAGCTATGTTATCTGTTCCAGCTGCGTTTTCATCTTCCATATTTAGTTTAAATTTTTAAAATAGCGCAGACAGTATCACTATGACAAAAGCTTAACTGATTAATTAAAAACTCTTATTTATTAAAATGAATAGATTTCTTCAATAGATTTAAGATGTTTCTTAATGTTATGTATCTGGTATATTTGTAACTCTTTTCAAAAGTTTAATGTCAATATCAATTTTTTATTAAAAATATAATTTTTTTTTATGACAGATATATTTAATGTTTAATATTTAATAAGTTTAATGTCAATATTAATTTTTTATTAAAAATATAATTTATTTTTATGACAGATATAACTTATTTTTATATTAATATTTTTTGTACAGATAATATTGTTTTAAATTTATCATAGGCGACGGAACAGGGTCTATTGCCGCGGCGCCGCGGCAATATTACTCAAAAACATGCAATTTTATGTGCTATCAATAAAAATTGACGAAGAACTGAATATCTCTGTTAGCTGGTCAGGTCTCTGT
>JAYMFX010081667.1:0-13573 GCA_036784945.1 Monocelis spectator | reverse complement strand
TGATATTCATCTCGCCATACAATACAGTTATATGATATCTATTGGGATACTGTAGCTTTATTATATACCTCGGGCTTTGCCCTCAGCATATAATAATCACAGTATCCGGATAGATATCATATAACTGAATATTATTGTTCCTGTTCTAAAAATATTTTTATATTAAAAAAAAATGGTCATGGGGTAACTTAAGTCACTCACTTTTTTTAAAATTCTACATTAAAGGACACATTTTAGGTTTAATAACCAAATAAGTTGTATTACAGTATGAGCCTAGTTAATTATGACATAATATTATGATTTCCTAATGTTATAATATATAAAATAATTATTATATTTCAGTTTTAAATATGACAAGAACATATAGAAGAAAATTTGGCTCTTGAAAATATCGTGATTTTAGTAATGAGGCATTGGCTGCAGCTAAGAATGATGTTTTGGGTGGTATGAGCTTGCGTAGAGCTGAAGCATTACATTCAATATCAAGAGACACTATTAGGAGAGCTGTGAAAGGTATCCATACAAATGCTCCTGGACATCCAACTGCACTGACACTTGAATTGGAAGCTGTTGTAATCAGCCGCTTAAATATTGCTACAGATTGGGGATATCCTTTAGATTTTTTTGATTTAAGATCTTATGTAAAATACTATTTATATAAACAATATAACACCATTGAATAGACTCACATTCCAAGGAATAAGACTATTTGATCCGTCGATGAACACTGAAAATCTTTTTTTATTAGTTGAGTTCATATTGGATAATGGAAGAAGCACATTTTATTTGGGTAAGGCAAGCCTAACAGAAGGTACTAGTAGCAAAACTGTTAATAGGAAATGTCAAGTGTCATTCTTAAGAAGTTATCGAGATACATGTGATGAATTCATTTGGCCATCCATCAAAGATAAGTGTATAATAGATTTTCAGCAAATTGTAGGAGTTGTTGATGAACCAGAAGTACTTAGGAGAGGGGTACTTAAGTTTAATGTAAATGCATTTGAATGGAAATAAATAAGAACAATTTGTTTGATGCACATACCCACATGTACACTATTTTATAGCAGATTTTTCCCATTTTTATATGCCCATATTGTAAGGCAACTATTTTTGCATTTAATTTTAATATTGTCTTATTATTTGTTGTTTTATATTTTAATTACACATTTTAGAATTACTATTTAAACAATATGTATTCAT
The DNA here is from genome assembly GCA_036784945.1 of Monocelis spectator. Lineage (NCBI taxonomy): Eukaryota > Metazoa > Platyhelminthes > Proseriata > Monocelididae > Monocelis > Monocelis spectator. The sequence continues at coordinate 12,373 of JAYMFX010081667.1, read as the reverse complement.
GTGTTATATCTAGATTGCATTATGAGAGTTTAAAGTTGAATATACATTAATACAATTTTTTAAAGACTTATTACTCAATCTGACTTAAGTAACCCCAAAAGCATTGTTTATTTTTTCAATGAAAGTAATGCACTAGTTATAAATAAATTATTATATAATCATAATCACATTTTCTAATGTGTGTATGGATATACACTGTTTAATTGGAGCATAAAAAATAAACATAAATAATAATTAATATTGCTGTATAAATGAAGTTATGGAAAAAGTGGCTTAAGTAACCCCAGTTTACGGTACCATCTATTACTATGTATTATTATTTCAAACAATAAAAGAGATTATACAATAATCTGACATGGGTGCTAGCTACTATGTTTTTAATATTTCTATTAAAATTCATAAATTTTTCTTGAGACTTGATTTTTAATAATAATGTCTGTAAATCATTTATACAAAATATATTATCTTATATATACCTGCATGTGCTCTTAGTATTAAAGTATTAATTTCCAAGAAAATGATTCTGAATTTATAATAAAGTTTATAAAGTAGCATATTTTTCACATTTTTTTTCAGGTTACCATATGCAGCTTTACTGCAAAATTGCATAGTGTTTCAAAATGTATACAGTTTTTTGAATTATATTTTAGGATGAAGGAATATAACACAGGCTTTATAAAATAGAAAGTTAATATTTAATTTTTTTGATTGAGCCATTCTAAGTTTATTATGATAATTCTAATATATAGAATTATAAGCATTATACTAGTTACATTTTGCAGTGATGTTCCAACATGGAATTCAGGTAGAAAGTTATCACTATAATTTGTTTATAACTTGTCACGCATATCTAGTCAACCAGTGAATTGATGAAATTGCAGATATCTATCCCAATTGAAAACACTGGCTAGATAATCATACAAATCATACTATAGCATACATAACTTGTCAGTTGTCACTATGGAATGGTACTAAATATATCCTTTATATATTATTAAATAATTTACAATACTACATCTTAATTGCATGATGCATGTCATAGTCATATTAAGTTATGAAATTATTATATTATCCAATCAGAATGTCAGATTAATTCAAAACAAGAATTTATTAAAGTAGTATACAAAGGAAAGGACTAAACTATTAATCAGATTTGAGCATTTCTATAGGTTTTTATAATATGAGTTATCTATTTGTTAATGTGGTTTAAAAATTAAAAACATAAATTATCTAATTTGATTTGATTGCATAGTAAGAAAACAGATGTTGTGGCCCAATTATAAGAACCCTGAAAAGTTCTAAACTATCCAACTTGTTGGGAACCAATAATTCAATACAAATATAATTAATTAAGTTTGTAATATAAAAGTTCCTAATTGGGCCAACCAGTTTGGAACTTTTCATGGTTCACAATTTGGCCACAACATATAATAGAAGTTAATATACTTTATGTATAATAAATAAATAAAACGATAAATATATAACATACTCATGTCTTATTACACTAAATAATTCATTTTTATTAGTGTATTTAGTATTTGAGACACGCTTATAATTTATACCTCGACCTCTAGATTTGGACATGCTCCAATTTTGGCGCTAATGAAATTTTGAAAATGTAAGATGTAGTTCAGCCATTAATTGATGCAATATAACGCAGTCTATAGAAGGTGTCATTACATTTCAATATGAGCATTGCTTTTGATTTAATGGAAAAGTTAAATTCGGAGTACAATCAAAATTGATTATTATTAATGTATATATACTGAAAAAATTGAGTGTGCACATTTATTTAGCGTATTCATAAATGAGACTATAATAATTTCTCAGTCCCAATGCCAACATCTTATTCACAGTTCTCTTGAAATCGACTGGCATTGTCGTGAAGAAGGATGAAATCTTTCTCAGAAGTTTTGCTCTTTAAGCAGGTCTTAGCTTTTTCAGCATATTGGTAATATAGTTAGGCTGTGTAACCTGACTATGTGTAACCTAACCTGTGTAACCTGTGTTGGACTGACCATTGGGAACAGCTGCTACTTTTTAAGACACTAAATAATATATTTGCAATTTTAAAATAAAACAATCTTTACAATCAGTTTTACACCATATTTACACATATTTACACCATATTTACACCATATTTACACATATTTACACCATATTTACACCATATTTACAAAATAACTAAATAAGTTTTGCCGCATAAAACGTTTGCTTTAAAATATGTAGATTAAAGAAGAAGCTTTTTGTATTTTTTACGTTTAGCCTGACTTAATGCTTTGAGTGTTTCATTTTTGCGTATAGTTTGATAAAAAAAACTTCACAAAGAATTTAATGGAATGTTCTTGTACATTTTTCTGACATTTCTCTTCAATAAAAAAATAAAGAAAAAAAGATTGAGTACTAGGAAAACCTTTGATTAATATGTGGAAAGGTTTTCGTGATGAGCAATATTGTCAAGATGTTAAACATATTGTATATTGTTTAAATCGATCTGCATCCAAAACAAGTGCACTTATCATTGTGATGAAGGCGATATATAATTTCCTATATAATATAACAACTAATTATATTGATAATTGATGCATATATATACTTTCTATATTAGATCAAGAGTAAAGGTCTGTTAACCACAGATAACAGATAAATAGATGATTCAGTTTCCAATTTTCTTATTAATTCTTTTTTCATAGCGATGCAAATGGTATTTAGTTATAAATGATCAATCATGAAAATAGAATCGTTTCATTTTCGTCGTTTTTCAAGTGTATTTTGGAGTGTCATCTGATGTAAATATAAATACAAACATTTTTTATCCACGGTAAAATATTAAATGTTGGACTGACCTGTTAGTTTTTTCAAACAGAACATTATTAAGCCTTCCATTTATTCAAAAATAATTTCCTCGTATAAGATACTAATTGGCATACTATACGCTAAAAGAGATAACGTTGTTATTCAGGCAAATGGTTTAATGTGTCTTGATTATATTAAGACATTTTCGAGTTGTCTTCAGCTTTTCATGAAAGACTTCAAAATTACTGTGTAACCCAATATCTAAATGTGCCTCGATGTCTATATTGGGTATAATTTATGTAATGTGATCAAGATATACGAACTCACATCAATCATATTAAAGTTGTTGATTTTGTTGTTATTGATTTTTTTCTTTGTATGAATCTTCTATATATTTTCTTATAATAGAGTATGGACTGTCCTCTACTTAATCAAGTCATTTGAATCGGTACTTCCCCTTGAAATTAAGTTTGAAAAGTTTCATTCGCGCATTCCCTGATTCTGTGAATGAGCACGTTCCCAACAAACAGTATTATTTGTCTGTTGGATTGACAATCGTCAGTTGAATATTTTATTCTTTGATCAATTTGTTTCTCTTGGTTAGAAATCATGACAGCTTGACCAAGTTTTTCAACTTTACAGACGTATCTTTTCTAATAGAACTTTTATTCTTGCATCTAGCATTGAAAATTAAGATGAAATTTCCTTCATACTTCATTCATATAAGTCTAATTAATGTCAGAGTTATCTTTTTTTGATTTGTTGTGTTTTAACCCTTTAAAATTGATCCAATACAAAGTCACTTTCATACCAAAAAGTAGCACTTTTTAAAAGCAGTTAGTGTGCAATTAGTCTTTATTAAAACATTCAAATTCAAATTCAAATGGCGAAAATAATCTCTTCTAAATCATTTTTAATATCTTGATGTAATAATGTTCATGCTATATTTATAAATGTTCAGATATAAATGTTCAGATATGTCAACGCTTGAATAATAAAATCCACAGCACATGTCATCTATAACAACTACAGGAATATAGTTTATGATGACAATGCATCCCCTAATTAGGAAAACAATCAGTTTCACTCAAATAAAAGAATTCCCTATGATATTTCAAAATGCATTATTTAGGATTCAAGCGCACATCGTCCACTATATAGTGCTTCACGTTCATTCTTAATATTTAATGTCCAGGGATTGCTCTACCTATATTGATATCTGCTACTGTGATAATACCTCTAGGCAACATATCAAAACGTTAACCCAAGCATTGGCAGAACAATAATATTCCGCTCATTTTCCCCCTCATTATTTGCTTGCATGTTACAGAGATAACAACAGTGCGTCTTGCATTGATCCCAATCTCAGTCTACATTTTCTCTCCTGAACAGACAAGAAGAGTAGCGCGCGATAGATTCCCTTCAATATTTACGACTCTTTTCAACTAAGGCGCTGTCAATGGTTGTCCTAGTGAAACGACTTATTCCCCAATAGTATAGAGAATCTATCTTTTTGTTATAATCTCAACTATTAAATTAAAGTATCTACTGAACAAAGTTGTTTGATTCGTTCTTCTCCTCTTCCTCGTAGCATCAAATACGCGTTATGTAGATGATAAATTTACCGATATATAAAGACATTATTGACATTCGTTTTATAAAAAAGTACTAAGTTGAAGAAGCAAATACAAATAGTTATGAAAATCCCACCAATCAATAGTTATCCTCTCTAAATTGCCTCTCCCTAAAACGAATATTCAAAGAGAAAAATATCATGTTGTCCAAAATAAAGTTTTTCATTCTTAAACAAAGAATCAGAAGTTCTCATTTATTGGAATAAAGGTAAGACAACTTTTTTATAAAATTAATACTATTATATACATAATTGTCGAGAAATTACAACGTTTTCCCATTTCATTCGTATAGATCGCATGAATTAAAGTTAGGTATCATAATATTTTTTAAAATACGTTATTCACGCTTTTTGGGTTTCATTTTATTTTTAGTTTAAATGAAAATGGGTCAAAAAGGTTCTAATCTTCAAGGAAACAGTTCGAATGAACAACTCAATTATAGAAGATCTAACTCACAGCGAGATAAAAGTATTTCTCATTTGGGTCACAAAAATAGGGCTGCTTTTCGTTCTCAAAAGCTTCACTTTTCCGCGGGTGATCCTCCTGGACCGGTCAAATCACCAACTAGTAATCGCGCTGGATTGGTTGTTAGTCCGGCCACTCACGAGTCTCCACCGATTTCACCACGAACCGAAGGAATCAGTTCAATGAATACCCAAGTCTACTATGACTATCAGAGTGGATTACGCTCGAAATATGCTCCAGAAAATGGCATTAATGAGCATCTCGCCATAGCTCATCAGACTAATATTTATGACAGTCGATCCATAACTTTGAGTGTGGAAAGTAGTGCATTGTCTCCTAAACGGAGAATTCAGAGCTCTATGATTAGTGGAGCTCCAATGAGCTCTCAAACTGTCCAACCTCCTCCACCATATCATATGAATTTACCAAAATCAACAGCATATCAACCATCTCATCGACCTTTAATGTCGAACTATCCGTTCGGACAATTTGTTAATGAGGTCACAGATGAATTAGAGGATTCGGTCTTGAATATTTTTCATGATAAATCTTCTTTTCCTCCTATTTGTGCGTCACCAGCTAAAGCTTCATTAACAACTCGAAATAACATCGCATCCGTGTCTGATTCTAGTTCAGATGGTTATGAGTCCGCAAACCAAGCCTCGATTTTCATGAGAAACAATAGTTCTCGTTATTCTTCAAATACTCGACCTAGTTTGACCAAAGCAAATACAATTGGTCCAACTCAGGCTTCTCCAAAAGTGCCTCTGAGTCCAGAATTCAATAGACGAAAGTATTCCGATACCAATTGCTTATCACAATTGAACTCACTGCAATTTAAAAATCACTTAAATTTGTATCCCCAGATACAATCAACTTCTCCAAAGTTATCACCTTATAATCTATCGCCGCGAAGTCTTTCTCCCGCCTCTGCGGGGGGCTTGGTCCCGCGTCCATATTCTCCACCAACTAAAGTATTGAGACCCTTGTCAGTTGGATCTGTTTCATTTCAAGAATCCCTGCAATTGCAGAGAAAAGCTAACGATCAACCTTCAAATATCAAGAAACATCAGCATCCACCTAGTCCAAGAAAATCACAAATTATTAGCGATTTGGATTCAGTTGCTGAAAACCCCAATCAAACTCAAGGAATATGCTCCACCTGTAATTCTAATGTTCCTCGCATTCATATTAGCTGCATTCAAAATAATCCAGTTACGACTGGTCACTATTATTCCACTCAATCGTATCTGAATCAGATCACCAATGTGGATTTACATCCATCATACTTATCCCATAATGAAGCATGCCATCAGTATTCAAAGTCAGACACTTCCCTAACTTCAATGACTGTTTCAAATACTGCGAATAACAGTCGACCAATATTATCCAGAGCCTGCCAACATCAAAGAGCTCAATGTTTACCAGTGGATTCTTTATTTCAAAATCAAAGCTTTGGATTACCAGCAGATGATCAGGAGTTAATAGATGCAAAACTATTGCGCAGGATTGGATCGATAAGAGAGGCTTGGACTCAACGTTGTCCGGACATTGTCGCAGACAAGGAGAAATCCTACTCCCTTGAGGAGCTGTCTTCCAAACTTAACAGAATTAATGCACATTCATCAAACGATGCTAATAAGATCAATTATTTGAACACGTGAGTCACATTTGATACATTTTTTTACATTAGTCTAACAAAATTATTAATTATTAGTAAAAATTGGACTTTTGGGAACTCTATTGTCTACTGCAATCATATAATTACTAATAATACTTCTCTTAATTAATTCGATTTAATCAGTTTCAACAATGAATAAACGCTCAAAAAATCAATATGAAACTCAACATCAAAGGTCTTTAAATATTTCTTTGTAGGTGGTTTGTGTAGGCTGAATTGCTGATTCAGAAATTCATGAAACTGTCTTAAGTCTGTTAGTTGGTAATATAACTATTGATCTAACAATATACCTACTTTAACTTCAATCTATCCGAGAGAAGTTACGTATCAGAATCCTATATGTCGGAGTAGCACCTATATTTAGAAAGAGAGCAAGTATAGGCAGTGTCTGTATTATATAGTAATAAGCAGCATAAAATTATTTAACAAAGCAAATATGTACCACATTGGTCGCATCGCATTTAGGCGAGTAAAGATTCTGTGCTCCAGACTGTGAGGAGGGGGGTTGCTCTCTGGCTCAATAGTCGTGTTCTGCTGAAAGTAAAGCTGTGTGACTGTGACTCTACAACACAACTTGCCTCATACACTCACAGAATCATAGCATTATACTTCTGAATCACACTATTTAAAGCGTCATGTCAAATTGTTCTATGAGCGAGCTGTTGTATTATATTAGAGAGACTTTTGTACTACCTATATAGATCATACAGTCAGTACCTAACCTTCCTCACACAATTCCGAGCTTGAATATACCTACTGAATTAAACAATTAAATCGTTGCAATAACAGAAAATATGCCCTTTATTTGGATAAGTTGAGCATTGTGATAATTATTATAGTAATTCAAATGAGAAATGAGTGATTTCTTTAGCAGAATTCTTAGAAAAAAGTGAGTTCCTTTACATTCTACTATATGTCTCTGAAGTTTCATTCCATCAAATTCAGAATGAAATACAACTTTAAAATATTTCAGCGCTCATTCTAACGGAGAGACTGCATATAGCACCGAATTGGAATAACATTGAAATATTTTACGACATTTAACCATGAAACTTTACTTATAGATTATATATACTAGCGTCGATTATCGTTGAATCGACGATATTCCAATTTTGAACAAAAACTGGAATAGCACCGAATTGGAAAAAGTGAGAAATCTATAACATGAATTAACATCTCGGCCTTTAATCACCTATAACATATATAGGTGATAGAGTCATATTATTGCTGTTCCAATATCTGCCATTAGATTCGAGGCTATTCGGTTAGGTGCTATTCAATCTTCCCATTTTAATAAATAAGGAGGTTCAATTGAGGGAATCAGTTGACAGACAGTTTGAAGACAAACAAATTGAGGTTTCTAAATGTAGTAATTTGTCTTTCTTAATTATCGATCGAGAGATTTTGATAAGAATTCTCACTTTTCTCTAATTCGAAACAGACTTAAATGTAGAATCTGACTATATTCATGATAATGTAAGTCAATTAAAGAAGTTATGGAGCCAAAAAGAATGTAAACCCGAAATTACATTACTTGAAACTGCAAAGAGCTATATTACCCTAATCACAGATAAATCATGGATTTGTTATGTTAGGAAAAACTAATTTCTATTCCTCTGCCATTCACAATCCTCAATCAAAGAAAATCATTAAAATCGGTTAAAGCTGTTTAGAAACAACTTGCAGTTTAATTATCAGGATATCATGGTGACAGAGGAATAGGAATTAGATTGCATTACCATGAATAAGATTTTCAGAATTTTTGAAATATGAATACTTTCTTAGGTATACTTACTATCTCTTTCTTAACTCTCATCGGCCTACTAGCTGTTTCACAATAAAATTGGTAAATAGCAATTATAGTAAAAGTAAATAGCAATTAGTAAACGCGTTCCACAATAAATTCGTTTCACTATTTGGAAATAGTCATCAACAATTGGTGCGGTTTCCATCCTGCAAAGCTATTTTAAACCTAAACTGAATCTTATTGGCAGCTGAGTGGTGTCCGCATTCTTGACTGTGCGTGTTAGAATCAAAGCGGTAGCCAGCAATATTGATTGAGAAGAGCAACGGGTAAAGCTTTATCTGTTGTAAATTAGCAAATAGTAAATATAGGAGAATCTCACTCTATTGATTATTTCACTACTTGCTATTTACATCGTGGAACGCTTTTACTATAATTATAAGCTAAACTTTGCCACTTACATACTACTTGCTATCTACTTGTTGCATTGTGGAATCGAAAATCCAGTTTACCAATTACTATCTACTTTTACTATAATTACTAATTACTAATTACTAATTGCATTGTGAAACAGGCTGTGTTTCAGCTTTATAAATCAATAATTATTTTTGCTCAGATAAATAAACACAAATTTTTGAAATGTTTGGATACAGTGAAAACATAATATCGTATAGCTATATAGCTATTCCTCTATTATTTCAAATTTCTGTACTAATAGAAGCATATCAGCATTATATAGAGCACACACTAACTCTATTATTATAAAGTTCTTCATTTTTATGCATCTTCTCTCATGAGAATTTTGCCATTTAAAGTGGAAAGAAATATGTTATAGTAGTTTTGTTGAAGGATTTTGCGATCGTATCGCTGCTATTCTGCAATTTAATAGAGTAGGTAGTCTTGCACCGCGAGTGACAAGCGGCGCCATTTTGAGAGTTAATCGGCGGTGCGTTGATTGTCTGGCTCACAATATTATCGATCTCGTATCATCAACAGAACTCTCATTGATTCATCCCTCATATTATTTCCCTCTCTCCGCATCATCTTTCGTATCAGTAAGTAGGAAGTTGCGTCTTTCTCAACACGCTAAAAGCAAATAGGTACAGTTAAATTAATCATACTGAGTAAGTATATTAGGGTCTTGACTATAGGACATGATCAAGAAGATTTATATAGTTTTTGCAGATTTTAAAAATCAACTTGTGCATATATATAATTGACAATTTATTGTCAACGTTTCTATCATCAACTTATTCGAATTCAAGTTCACGCAATGAAAATGTTTTTGAATAATGAATACAGCGCTGGTGTTTCGAAATAGATTGTCCTCTTAAAAAGTGACTCCCTTGACAATCTATTTCATTGAGGAATTTAAATTTAAACATTGATATTAATTTTTAGATCCAAAAATGTCAAAAGCCCTCCTCCTCCTCCCCCTAAAACAGACATCAATGACTTCGGAACTCTCGATCTCACAATTAATGGGAATCGTAAGCCCAGCAATTCCTCTGTCCCCCCAGAAGTTGGGGGCATTGCAGAGGCTCCTGTACTCGATAACATTTTCGTGACAAATGGCTGTGAGAAACCATTTTTGGGTAAGAAACATACATATATATAGAGAGTAAAGTTTTACATTTTGCGTATATATAACCTTTCACATTACGTAAAATGCGATGTTCTACTTGAATTCAAATTATAAGATGACACTAAATAAAGAGTGGAAATCACGTGTTCATTTACGGAATCTGCAATGCACGAATAAGATTTTTAGAACTAATTTCAAGTGGAAATACCAATTCAAATGACTCAAAAAAGACAGTCTACTCTATTATTTTATTATAGAACGTATTGATTGAATCAATGAGAATAAAAATATAGTCTGTAATCCGATCTCATTACACTCTGTAGAGAAAAAGCTCAATACCCGATTAAAGTATCAGTATCCAGATTTATAAGCAAATCCACGTTTATTTCAGGAAGTCAACTACTAAAATGGTTAAGCCATGAGCATTCAGCACCTGGTATTATGAACCACAGCAATTTTGGTCTACTGTGCGACCCCTTGTCCAATCGATCTCTAAGATTCGCTCTTGACGTTGCAGATTTGATGCTCTCTTCGGGTTGTATCCTACTCCAAAATAATCAAAAAAACGATGATCAAAAATTTGAGGTGACAAATCTCTATAAATCTCTATCAGCCCTATATGTAGATGTGTCAAAATGATGTCATAGTTTGCCAACAATTATAGGATCGATTTTTAAGGGCGTGTGACTTTCCATAGAATATTAGGGTAATAGGGTATGCTTCATAGAAATCGACTATCTTTCTGAAGATGCATAAAAACGAAATATAGTCTATTTCTATGGTATACGATTACTTCTACGTAATTCTACATAAGTTAAGAACACTTTGGATAAAATACGTAATACGATATGCAGTAAACTATAGAGACCATTGAAATCAGAATTTTTTTTAATGGATTTTTGTTAGACGCTTAGCGTTGTAATTTTGAGAGAAGACATTGAAAGACCCCTGTATCTTTTTAATGGAAAGCAGCCTGCGAAATTTTAATAACCCATTCAACTAAAAAATTAAATTTTTAAGACGCCTAATTTGATTTCTTTAATGTATTTGTAAATTTTACGAAAACATTGTGAAAGATCTATTTAATCTATTTACAAAGATATGGCATTATTTTAGAGTAAGTTTAATTGCAGGTTACCTAATGATATCTTTGATAGAACTGAAAGATTATAAAATTAGTTAAATTGAGGGGTTTAAAGAATTTTAAAGAAAAGATAAGAAAACAAAAAAAATTAGCGATTGAACATCAGGATACCACACTTGGCATCCTGCACAGAATGAATTTATGGGAGAGCTAAAGCCTATGTTGGACAGTATGGTCAACAACAGAATTATCTGAACAAAAGAAATGTGAAATGTGGTAATTCCAGACATCAACAACAAATTTGGGGGTCAAATCTTTCTTTGTTTTTATGACTATTTTTGTCATTTTATCGTTTGAGGACGGAAGACTATATAGATTGTTCAGTGTAACCACCTAACAGATAGATTGAATTCAGGAAAGAATTGCTGAGATTGAGTATGGATGGGAGGGTTCGAAGAAAAACTTTACATGAATAATATTAATTGGAACTGTATAACCTGATTTTATATTTTATGAAGTTCAATACAATTATTACTTCTTGAACTATATTATTTAATGCGTTTGAGTTTGAGTCCAACTTGTTGTCGTCAACTGTAAGCTCTGCATGCAATATTTACACGATCAATCAACCTGCTTGAACAATACATAATCTACTATTAGCTGTTGTTATATGTAGTCTTATGTGGTACTATTAAATCCAATTGTTTGAAATGTCAAAATTCAAGAGAGAATTTCAAACGAATGTATTATAAAAGCAATAAATTTATGTATTTTCGAGTTATCTTTTGATTCAAATTTAGTAAAGTGTTCTAATTATTCTAATATGCAGTGCTTACTGAATATGTTTTCCTTTAGCCCAATCAATATTACCTCTGGTCTTCAAAGAATTCCCTTCCCAAACATTGTTCGGTAAAGCTTCCAGAACAATCCGACAAGTCCACCGTATGTCCTGATGAGTCACACGAGTACCTATCATCTACGGCCACTCAAACCATTTCTGTCATAGAAATGGTTGAGTCATCAACCGACGACTCCGTCTCTCATTACGAGATCTCCACCAGAGAGACTGCAAGCTCCACAGACACTGAGGGGAAATTCTTATCAAAAGAAGATTATGATGAACTTGGCAATCAGTTAAAGGAATTAAATGGCAAAGTAGAATCTATGAAGAAGAATCACAAGGAGGAAATTGAACGATTGCAAGAGAAACACGAGCTGAAAATATTCCGAGTAATTTTTTCAAAAAATAATTTGCTTTTAAATTTACGATGCAAAATATTTTTACTATATTCACTAACTGGCTGGTCCACAGAGATGTAATCCAGTTATTATGAGTGAATATAGAGTGGCAGTCTGAATGAGATTGTGGAGACAAATTGAAAAT